>JASAND010028882.1:0-15729 GCA_030248195.1 Trissonchulus latispiculum
GTAAGGCGGGAACAGGGTGGTGGGGGTGGAAGCTTTCTCCACAGGTGAGGGGTGAACGACAGGTAACAAATGCAAAAGAGTGTACAATCGCCAAAAGCAGTCTGTATTCTGTGTAGACACCCCTACTTGCACACATTCATTCACACGGCTTTGGTTTCGTTATGCTCATGCACTTAAACGTCATAATGTGTTGTTGTCGTCGTGAAAATATACGTGTATGAGACCAGCGACTTATCTTAATGCATAAAATGGTGTTAGCCTTTTCTTTAGATTAAAGATGCATTTTTCTCAGTGGCTCTTTTTCTTCTGTGCGGTGTTTCATCATAGCATTTCTGAATTGTACTTTGTTTTTACATTTTTTACTTTGTTGCTGCTCAGGCTGGTTTTGCCACTTCGATCGTATTGTTTGGAGGTGGAGGAATGCTGTCATTTTATACTGTTTGGCTTGTTCTTGATTCAGCAAATCATATAGGTGATTTTGTATAAAGTCGGACGTTTGTGTATAGGATGCAGTACATAGCCGTGGCTTAGGTTGAAACTCTCCTGGCCGGTTACCCTTTTTCCGGTGGTCCTCTTGTTTTGGGGTATAGGCTACCGGGTTTTTGGTTGCGGTCAGCATACTGGGACCGTATATACTGCTAAGTGCTGGGGATGAGAACCGGGGCCCCCACGGTGGCCATGCCCTATATGTGGCCGAAATGCTCGACAGAACTGTGTACAGCGCACGGTTTGCGATGGATGGGTAGATCTCAAACTTTGCTCAGGTCTCCGCAGTCTCAGGAACTATCCGCGCAGCTAGGCTTACGCACGATGCACCCCCTGCCCATGTCCAGATCTACATACGATTGAAGAACCGGACATCCAAGTATATAATCAGCCAACAACATCAGTCAAAACGCCTTTACCCGCCGGTCCTGGCCTTGCTTCTGTAGCATCCACTCTTCTCCCACACATCCTCCCAACCAACCTCACCTGGCAAAAGAAAGCCTGTGTTGAGACGAACGTTTTTTGTCTTTGGATCTCCCCTCTAAAGTGGCCCTAGTAGCCTGTGATGCCGTGGCCAGGGGTTCGGACCGGGATATGGGTCCAAAATAGATTTTTCCAAAAGTGGTTAAATTTGGTAGCAATTGAAATCCTGTGTTGAGACGAACAGTTTTTGTCATTGAAAGACCCCTCTAAAGTGATTATACCAGTCTGTGCCGCCCTGGCCAGGGGTCAGGACCTGGGTAGGGGTCTGAAATAGATTTTTCCAAAAGTCGTCATGTCATTTATTACCAAAGGAAAGCCCTTGTTGAGACGAACGTTTTTTGTCATTGGATCTCCCCTCTAAAGTGGCCCTAGTGGCCCGTGGCACCCTGGTCATGGGTCCTGACCGGAATATGGGTCCAAGATCGATTTTTCCATAAGTGGTCAAATTTGGTAGTAAATAAAAGCTCGTGATGAGACAATCAAGACAAACAAACAATTGCGTTCTCTCATATTATCCCAATCCCACATGGCGCAACGACCCCTTCCTCAGTAAGCGTTCGGCCCCTCCAGTCTGTTTTCCAAGAAACTTTTGGGTAAAACTTTTCTAATGTATATACGTGTACGCAACGCACGCACGTACGGCCGGCCACAATTGCGATTTTTCCAATTGTCCCTTCCCCACGCAGCTGGACGCCCTCCCCCCCCCCCCGGATAGTCATGTGACCCCCCCTTACGTAAGTCTTTTTTCTGAGAATCATTTTGTTGTTGTTGTTGATGCTTCCAGCCACCTGAATACAGATTCAATCGGTCCGGACACCTCCAGGACGGAGGCGGCCGCATTCTCTGAGAAAGGCAAGGACCTCCCAAGGCTTTTCCCAGAGGACCGCTAGGTTGGGATTAGGACCCAAGTAGGATAGGCGTTGTGAGAATCTTTTTTTATGATGGTTAGTGAAATGCCCCACAATTAACATTCGGTGCCATGATTGAACGAAATGTGCTGTAGCTAGCTTGCTTTGTCCTAAAACAAAGCCGTTGCTACTGTTTTCTGCATAAACTCTATAAACTGCATAACGCCAACGAGTATTACTGTTTTAAACTGAAAGTGACCTGTTACGAATTTGCTGTATAAAAGATTCCGTACTTAATCATATTCGCAAAAAAAGTTAAAAGTCGCATTGATCGCATACAGTGTTTTAATCACATTGCTTCATTGAAGATAAAATTGTTAAAGAAATCAACCGATCGGATTCACTTATCGCAATTCACGCAGATAGCCTGTTCCACGCTACCCGACTGTTTTTATAATTTTCAGCGCCGACTGCATTCCCTAGTCGGGGCTGAACCTATTGTCTGTAATTTTCATCGCCCCAACTTCATTCCCTTTCCGCGTGGAAGCTAGTTTCTATCATATTCTGCGCCGACTTTCAAATCTGTTGGCATTTTTCCTCCTTCCCTTCTTTCTCTATTCTTTCCATTGCATGCCGTTTCCATTTGCACTAGTTTTTAGGTAAATTTGTCATTTTCAGCAAAATTTATTGCGACGGGGAAGGCCGCCCTCCCCGCCCTCCCCCTGGATCTGCCCCTGGTTGCCGAGAAATAGCTCTTTTTAAGCATATAAAACAATTGTCTTGTTCTGCTTAGGCCATCTCTTAAAAATTGGCAACAATGAGAGGGATATACGTACTTTGAAGAAACTGATGTATTCTCTTCTATTTTTCCTAAAACAGCCTGAAAATACCTTTGAATGCGCTAATTGTCTTTCTCTTCCGCAACCAATCCGTTGATATTTTATATTTCAGGAGCAACTTGTGCGGTAGAGTTCTTCGATGTTGCTCGTTATCATTTTGGGCGCTGGGGAGAAAGATTA
Source organism: Trissonchulus latispiculum (assembly GCA_030248195.1). Lineage (NCBI taxonomy): Eukaryota > Metazoa > Nematoda > Enoplea > Enoplida > Ironidae > Trissonchulus > Trissonchulus latispiculum. The sequence continues at coordinate 2,837 of JASAND010028882.1, forward strand.
TCTGTGATTTTCTCGGTGGCTCCTATGATTGGAGCTTTAGTTTTGGCAGTTGTGTTTCTGTCCGACTATTTATTCAACTTTGGCACAACAGTGTATGGTTGGTACATTTTGGCGATTTTAAATCAGATAAATTCAGCTTCTAGATTTATTTCCACCATTTGGCAATCCGAGGCAGTTTACCTTCTTTCATGTTTTCCGCCTAGCAATAACCTAGATAATATAAAGCATAACATGAATAAAGTTGCACAGATGCGCTCAAAGCTTTGTTTCTGACATAATATTATCGTCCTGAAAATAACATGGAATGATAGTTTGTGTGGTTATTGGCTATTTTTGGAGTTTCTTTGCCATTTGCATGCATTATCTTATAATTCAATTTAGTTCAGTTTAATTTGACAACGAACAAGTGCAACATTTCTCCACTTTTACGTTTATGACTGTCCAATAAATGTATTTGGTAGAGATCACAGGAGTAGAGGAGGTATCTTTGCCTTAATACGCTCTAGTTTTGTTGCAGATATGGTATGGAATAATAGTTCAGACCTTTCTGCTCTCATTTTTAATGCATCCTTCGGCTGTGATCGTAAGTTGAGACATCTTTTGCTAACACAGAATATTTTAACCTACTGGTGCGTGAGGGGATGGAGAAAGACATTTTCGGCAGGGGTCTTTTCCGTAAAAGAAGAGCCACGGTTATGGCGTGTTTTGCTTATGGGAATGCGAAATTTTCAAAATTTGCAAAAGGGTTTTTTCAAAATCGGGGCTGTGTAAATTTTGTGTAAATTTAAATTTCAGTGTGTATTTTTATTTGGAGTTGTGTAAAATTTACAAATCTTGTTTTTAAGTATACTACTAAACTAAACGATTTTTGACGTTATTTTATCTTGCGGACTTGTTTTGGACAGTTTAGTGTTAAGGTAAGGTAAAGGTGACCCCTGGAGAATATTTCCATCCCTGCTTCATCTAACTACCGACCAATTGAGGATGAGTAGCTGGGTTGGCTAAAGCTCACAGCGAACCCATATGTGCTTTGTCCCTTGCTCAAGGGGATTTGTGAAAGCTTTGTGGCAGCGGGATTCGAACCTCGGACTATCGGATCCGAAGTCGAACGCCTTAACCACTGGGCTAAACGTCAAGTTTAGCGTTAAATTAAACAAAAGCTACACATTTAAAGGTTTGCCAACACCATAGTAATGTACGTTGTGCATGGGGGTGGGGGACGGGGTGTGGAGCGCTCCAGAACTTGAAAAGTTTTTAAAAAATTGCCAAAAAATCTTTAATAGAAACCTTTATATAGAAAGATTAAATAATTTGTCAATAAATTTGGGCTGCTTTAGATTAAGTTAAATTCTGATACTGCATCACTCTATTAAATTTATTATATATATTTCCGTCTGATGGATTAGCCTATGGCAACTGAGAATTGAACTAAATATATTAGTATTTGTAGTTTCTAACTGCGGAAGTGAGTTGTTGGTTAATGTGAACAATCTCAGTCAAATCAATGAATGATAGTGTGCATAAAACAAACGGGTGATCTGGGGCGTAGTCCCCCAGAAGTAGAGGATTTTTAAAAATTGCTAAAAAATCGGTAATATAAATTTTTAAAAAGATTAATTTGTCGCAATTTTAGAAGATTAGCTACACTTCGTTCGTACAAAGTAGAAAACTATTATTGCAGGGTGTTACGGCAACAACAATATATGACGCGCTTAGCAAAAATAGCAATTGCAACGGATAAACTATGCTGCAACCCATCTAATGGGAAAAACAATATAGCGGAGGTCTGGGGCGGCAGCCCCCAGCTAAAAGCTAGCTAGTTAACATCAAAGCTTGAAACTTATTCTTCCGAGTACTTTTTGCAAAAGTTTTCGAAAATTTGGCTGTGTTGTGTTGTTGTATTTTGTATTTGGCTGGCTGTTTGTAAACTTAGTTTGGCTGTGTAAATACTAATGTGTAATACTCAGTATTTTACACAAAAACCCATGTTTCTAACAGTTCTCTAGTCAAATCGAGCTAGACGAATGCTAGTTGCGCTGGGCTTATTCTAGGGATTTTTTCTTGGGGGGGGCTCTTTGGGGGGGGCCCTCGGGGGGCGAGTCATTTTTTGGGGGGGGGCGAAAATTTTTCAAAATTTTTCTAAAAACATGCTAAAAATTGCGCTATTTTTATAATTGCCAAAAATAAGCGGATTTAGTGCTTAATTAGGCAAAAATCGACTAAAAATCTCCGGCTGAGCCGGAAAATTTTTGAAAATTTGGCCTTCTGAGCGCTTTTTTCAGGGCAAAAGTTGGTACCAAAAGGGGCACCCACTTTTTTTGGGGGGGGGGCAATTTTTGGGGGGAACGATTTTTGGGGGGGGAAGGGTGTTTATGGGGGGCCCCCCGCCCCCCCCCCAGTAGAATAAGCCCAGAGTTGCGTACTAACAAGGCACGATGAAAGTTTTATGGAACCCAACATTCGTAGTTCTCAAACTCGCGAGCAGCTTGAGCCTTTTCCATAAACTTTGCGAGTACTAGACTCGACAGCAAAACCTAATGCTGGGGGTTCATAAAAATTGGAATCGCATGCCAGTGCTTGCATGTTAGTACTCGCAAGGCGAGTGCGAGTTACAAATAAAAGTGTTTCATAAAAATTTTCAGTTTCACTGCTAGTGCGAGTTGCATGTATGCTAGTATAGGTATTCCCTAAACAAGGTAATTCTTTAAAAATCCTATCTTTTCTGCTTGTAATATGTAATATTAAAATTTTAGGACCGGAGCGGAAAGAAAAGATTTTGCTTCACGTTAAAAATTTTAAAGTAATAGCCTAAAACACGCGAAAGTTATAGCACTTTTTCTGAAAATTCTCTAGTCAAAATTCACTAGAGAACTAGACTGCTGCCAGTAGCGGGATAGGGATAGCGGATAGCTATGTAGTAGACAGAGATGCTGCTTGCTAGTACCTGTTGTATAAAGCTCCGCTGTTGCTGACTGCCCCGTTACTAGCAACTGTCTAGTTCTCCAGTGAATTTTCACTAGAGAACTTTCAGAAAAACTGAGAAAAACTTTTATAAAACATTTGTTTCGAAGTTTTTGCAATGTGACGCGAAATATTTTCATAGACGTGTCCTAAAATTTTCAAACGATTTGGTTTACAAGCAGAACAAATAGGATTTTTTAAGGAATTTTTATTATTTTTAGCAAAACTGATGCTAGCATACTTGTTACTCGCACTAGCAGTGCTAGTGCTGCTAGTAGCAGCTGAATCCTAGCTAATTTTTGTCGAGTTCCCAAAAATTTTTATGAAACACTTGCACTTGCAGCTCGCACTAGCCATGCGAGCGCCAGCATACTAGCACTCGCATAGTCGCATGCTAGTAAAAGCTTTATGAAACTGCCCCCCTGGTTGTCGATACTCGATACTAGTGCCTCAAGCAAGACTAGCAGTCAGCAGACTCGATGTGTTCCATAATAGTTATTAGCAGTCATAAATGTAAGGAACTAGTACGAGTCAAGTTCTGTAGTTGATTTTGATTAGCGAAGTCATAACTAAAGCTTAATAACTTTTTCAGTTTTTATCGACATCAATTCAAAGTCAAGAGGCGCACGTTTTTGAAACTGTTCTCGAATGTCTGAAAATTTTGCGAAGTTTCATTTTGATTTAAGTTTTTTGTGATTTTTTAAATGAATATGGTTATTTGCTTGCGAACTCACAGTAGCAGTGCTATCCTCGCACTAGTACTGCTAGTTCTTCGAGGTTGGTAGCAACTCGACTAGCAAAGTTTTATGGTACACTCACTTCACTAGACTCAACATCTAGCGTGGGTCTCTAGCTGTCTACTAGCAAACTTTTATGGAACCGGCTGTTGGAACGCTTTGCTTCTTATCTACATAATATGGGTATAAAGGCGTCTGCGCGGCCCCCTGGAGACAGTGTTGGCCTGGTGCCAGCTAAATAGAGGTCCGGGAGGGGTAAAAATGTTACCATCGTAAAGTACTCGAGTAGTACTACAAGTACCACCATACTTTTGGTTAAAATTCCTAACTTCGAAATTTTGCACTAGGCGGGAGTTACCGTGCGTTTGTTTTTTTTTCTCGGTTAATAACGCTTTTCAGAAGTGCTTATGTCAGCGCAGTGTTGGAACGATATGGGCATTTTGGTTCTATACTACTATTATATGTTGGTAGGCAGGGTCCTCCCATGCAACCTTTTTTGGTCATTTTGGCACACTGCCAATTTTGGCTCTGTGCCAAGGCCCCAAAGTCGGACTTTCGCTATTTTGGCACTTCGGTTGTGATCGACTTTTTTTCACAGGTTAGAGCTAGATCGGTTTGGTTTGTTTTATTTGAATATTTCGGACTATGCGCGGAATGTAACGAGGGGGATTTTTTAATTTCGCTCTGTAGCTTTCAGGAGATGGGCCCAAACTTTGCATTTTTCACCTGTTTTCACGAAAAGTTTCTAAGTCCCACTTTTACTAGAAATGGCCTAAAAGTCACTAAAAATGGCGTTTTTCGGCCTTGGGGTGGTACGCATATATAGTAAATCGGGGTCGCTGAAAACGATGAGCATACTGCCGATACTGCCCGAAGCGACCACTAGTCAGCATGGCTCCCGTGATTCCTCGCCCAGGGTCAAAGTAGGGAAAACTCACTATAAACAGCATTTTTCGGCGTTTTGGTCGGGGGCATATATAGTAAATCGACTACGTTCGTTTCAATGGGCATATTGCCGAAATCGAGGGAAGTGACCAGTGGTCACTACGGTCTATGGGGCCTATTGAGCATTGGTCAATCCCCTTAAAACGGCGTTTTTCGGCGTTTTGGTTGGGGGCACATATAGTAAATCGACTACGCTCGTTTCAATGGGCATATTGCCGAAGTCGAGGGAAGTGACCAGTGGTCACTACGGTCTATTGCCCTATTGACCAGTGGTCAAACCCCTTAAAACGGCGTTTTTCGGCGTTTTGGTTGGGGGGCACATATAGTAAATCGACTACGCTCGTTTCAATGGGCATATTGCCGAAGTCGAGGGAAGTGACCAGTGGTCACTACGGTCTATGGCCCTATTGACCAGTGGTCAAACCTCTTAAAATGGCGTTTTTCGGCGTTTTGGTTGGGGGCACATATAGTAAATCGACTACGCTCGTTTCAATGGGCATATTGCCGAAATCGAGGGAAGTGACCAGTGGTCACTACGGTCTATGGGGCCTATTGACCAGTGGTCAAACCCCTTAAAACGGCGTTTTTCGGCGTTTTGGTTGGGGGCACATATAGTAAATCGACTACGCTCGTTTCAATGGACATATTGCCGAAGTCGAGGGAAGTGACCAGTGGTCACTACGGTCTATGGCCCTATTGACCACTGGTCAAACCCCTTAAAACAGCGCTTTTCGGCGTGTTGGTTGGGGGCATTTATAGTAAATCGACTATGCTCGTTTCAATGGGCATATTGCCGAAATCGAGGGAAGTGACCAGTGGTCACTATGGTCTCGGGGCCTACTGACCACTGGTCCAAACCCCCTTAGACTGCGGTTTTCGGCGTTTTGGTTGGTGGCATATATAGTAAATCGACTACGCTCGTTTCAATGGGCATATTGTCGATTCCGATGGAAATGACCAGTGATCGCCCACAACCCAGTCCTCTTCTTTTTTTGAACCTAGCCCCCATATTAAGCATTTTTATGATTAGTCCTCTCTTGATTTTACAACCTCACCACCACCCATATTACTTTTTCATGCTCCGGAGGAGCATTTTTATTACTTGTGGTTGTAGAACTACAAAGCATATACGTATATATATTAGTGATGGGCACCGGATATTTTTTCATATCCGGATATCCGCCTATTTTGCGTTAACGGATATCCGCCTATTTTGCGTTAACGGATATCCGGATATCCGAACCTATTCCAAACTTAACCTCAAGAAAAATTTTCGATTTTGCTATTCAATTTTCAATTTGTCTGTCAATTTTTCGGCAGGCTGTGAATGTCTATCATGCAACCAAGCTCCAACCCTGGTTTCAAAAATATTTTCAAAGGAATTTTTAAAAATATTTTAAAATTTTTGAAATTTTGTCAAAAAATTTGCTAATTTTTCATTACTTTGTCTGAAATGTACACGGATATCCGGATATTTTTCTCAAATCTGATATTATCCGGATATAAAAATTATCCGGATATCCGGATATCCAGTGCCCATCACTAATATATACGTATATATATATATATATATATATACGTATATACTTGCTGAGATTTTTGTCGCAGTGATACGTGTCCTCAAGTTTCCTGTAGTACTTTGCAGTACAATGTACATCTCATCGTGAAGACTGGAGGACGAGTATTGGTGGGCGATTTCTTCTGGGCTCTAATTATCATGCTGCCTCTGGATACGAAACTTCCAGTTCTTTTTCTCGTTGGTGGAATGTCCGCTACAGCGTTCCATTTTATGTGTCTCTCGCGATGTTTCCATTTCTCAACTTCCGATCTGTACTGGTTTTTGCCAAATTAGTTGTTTTAGGTGCGTTTCCTAGATGTTATATGTATGAGGGAATGTTAGAGGGGTATTTTGACAGCTTTCCTATATTGAGCTTGAACGCAATTTCTTTTGATACATCAGTTTATGGTAAACTCGACTTTAGGCGATCTGATTGATCGGCTAGAAATCGGAGATCAAGTGTACCAGGTTTCAATATATCTTTATTAATTATGTTATTTTATGATATTAATTATGTTGTTATTTTACGCATTTTAACATTTTCCGTCTGTTGAAGGATTGAAGGATTGGCGTTTGTCTAATATTTTAGGATCAATTTTTACATTATATTTTGTGGGGCTGACTTTCACGAAGTCAGGGATATGTGGACTGAGAGCTGACTTCACTGATGCTTCAAGCCCTTTCTATATTTCTGGTAAATAAATTGTTATCAAGGACTGTTTTCTGTTTTTATGTAATTGTAAGCTTATTAAATATTTAAAACTGTGAAGATACTTTATTTGTAAAAATGTTATGCCGTTGACATTAAAACACTGTCGAAAGATTATTAATTTCATTCAGTAGCGTAGGTACAAAAAATTTTCAGGGGGGGGGGGCGGGTTTGACAGAGGACATTTGAGGGGGGGTAAAATGTTCTAGTTTTGCGTAACATGCACACTGCGTATTGTACTGCAAGTTGTTCTATTCATTCAAAAGTACGTATTATATGGTTCATGTTTTCGATTTACTACAACTGAAAGTATGACGCAAAGTCGCAAACGGGGGGCCTGGGGGGCGGAGCCCCCCAGAAGTTGAGAAAATTTTTAAATTTCGCCATTAAACACTATTGAAACATTTAATTTTTATAAATGATTTATCAATTGACTAACAACATTTTGTATACACAATTTATTTGCTATTTTCTGCGTTTACTGTCTTGTCCGAAAAGTGAAACTATTAGGATGCTCCCATTAAGAACTTCGTATTCTGATCATATCGACCAATTATGCCAAGGCTGATGATGTTGGGAATAACGCAGATAACAGCAAAACTGCAAAGCAACTTATATATACAAACATTCGTTACCTTATTTAATGAAAAATAATAATTTTGATAATCTAAATAGCCAAAATTCGCGCCGCAGGCGCGAAAATTTTTAAATGGTGTAGAAAATGCATCAATGTTTGAGCTAATTTGAAGCATTAATGTATAATTTGTGCATGTTTCTAATAAAGTTAAACGCCCGCGCTCTGCGCGGGCGTAAAATTTTTCCTTTGCCCAATTTTTCAGGGGGGCAAAGCCATTATTTCGGGGAGGGCGGCCGCGATGAGCATATCGCCGAAACCGACGGATGTGACCCTCGGGCTGCATGGCGCCCGTGGTTCTTCTCCCAGGGTCAAAGTTGGGAAAAGTCCCCAAAAACAGCTGTTTTCGGCCATTTGGTGGTCCGCTTATATACTAAATCGGGGTCGCTGAAAACGATGAGCATATCGCCGAAACCGACGGATGTGACCCTCGGGCTGTATGGCGCCCGTGGTTCTTCGCCCAGGGTCAAAGTTGGGAAAAGTCCCCAAAAATAGCTGTTTTCGGCCATTTGGTGGTGCGCATATATAGGAAATCGGGGCCGGTGAAAACGATGAGCACATCGCCGAAACCGACAGATGTGACCCTCGGGCTGCATGGCGCCCGTGGTTCCTCGCCCAGGGTCAAAGTTGGGAAAAGTCCCCAAAAACAGCTGTTTTCGGCCATTTGGTGGTGTGCATATATAGGAAATCTTGGTCGCTGAAAACGATGAGCATATCGCCGAAACCGACGGATGTGACCCTCGGGCTGCATGGCGCCCGTGGTTCCTCGCCTAGGGTCAAAGTTGGGAAAAGTCCCCAAAAACAGCAGTTTTCGGCCATTTGGTGGTACGCTTATATAGTAAATCGGGGTCACTGAAAACGATGAGCATATCGCCTAAACCGACGGATGTGACCCTCGGGCTGCATGGCGCCAGTGGTTCCTCGCCCAGGGTCAAAGTTGGGAAAAGTCCCCCAAAACAGCTGTTTTCGGTGATTTGGTTATCATATATAGGAAAGCGGGGTCGCTGAAAACGGTGAGCATATCGCCGAAACCGACGGATGTGACCCTCGGGCTGCATGGCGCCCGTGGTTCCTCGCCCAGGGTCATTGTTGGGAAAAGTCCCCAAAAACAGCTGTTTTCGCCCATTTGGTGGTGCGCATATATAGGAAATCGGGGTCGCTGAAAACGATGAGCATATCGCCGAAACCGACAGATGTGACCCTCGGGCTGCATGGCGCCCGTGGTTCCTCGCCCAGGGTCAAAGTTGGGAAAAGTCCCCAAAACAGCTGTTTTCGGCCATTTGGTGGTGTGCATATATGGGAAATCGGGGGCGCTGAAAACGATGAGCATATCGCCGAAACCGACGGATGTGACCCTCGGGCTGCATGGCGCCCGTGGTTCCTCGCCCAGGGTCAAAGTTGGGAAAAGTCCCCAAAAACAGCTGTTTTCGGCCATTTGGTGGTGCGCATATATAGGAAATCGGGGTCGCTGAAAACGATGAGCATATCGCCGAAACCGACGGATGTGACCCTCGGGCTGCATGGCGCCCGTGGTTCTTCTCCCAGGGTCAAAGTTGGGAAAAGTCCCCAAAAACAACTGTTTTCGGCCATTTGGTGGTCCGCTTATATACTAAATCGGGGTCGCTGAAAACGATGAGCATATCGCCGAAACCGACGGATGTGACCCTCGGGCTGTATGGCGCCCGTGGTTCTTCGCCCCGGGTCAAAGTTGGGAAAAGTCCCCAAAAATAGCTGTTTTCGGCCATTTGGTGGTGCGCATATATAGGAAATCTTGGTCGCTGAAAACGATGAGCATATCGCCGAAACCGACGGATGTGACCCTCGGGCTGCATGGCGCCCGTGGTTCCTCGCCTAGGGTCAAAGTTGGGAAAAGTCCCCAAAAACAGCAGTTTTCGGCCATTTGGTGGTACGCTTATATAGTAAATCGGGGTCGCTGAAAACGATGAGCATATCGCCTAAACCGACGGATGTGACCCTCGGGCTGCATGGCGCCCGTGGTTCCTCGCCCAGGGTCAAAGTTGGGAAAAGTCCCCCAAAACAGCTGTTTTCGGTGATTTGGTTATCATATATAGGAAAGCGGGGTCGCTGAAAACGGTGAGCATATCGCCGAAACCGACGGATGTGACCCTCGGGCTGCATGGCGCCCGTGGTTCCTCGCCCAGGGTCATTGTTGGGAAAAGTCCCCAAAAACAGCTGTTTTCGCCCATTTGGTGGTGCGCATATATAGGAAATCGGGGTCGCTGAAAACGATGAGCATATCGCCGAAACCGACGGATGTGACCCTCGGGCTGCATGGCGCCCGTGGTTCCTCGCCCATTGTCAAAGTTGGGAAAAGTCCCCAAAAACAGCTGTTTTCGGCCATTTGGTGGTGCGCATATATAGTAAATCGGGGTCGCTGAAAACGATGAGCATATTGCGGAAACCGACGGATGTGACCCTCGGGCTGCATGGCGCCCGTGGTTCCCTGGCTTATTTTTATTTGGGGGGGGGGGGTGGGGGCCCCCCACTCGGCAACCTTCCCCCCCCATTCGAGGTTCCCCCCCATAAAAGCCCCCCCCATAAATTTTGACCTCCCCCCCATAACCCAAAAAATTGCCAGATTTCACCCATTTAACCCTAAATTTTCAAAAATTTTTCCGGCTTCGCCGGAATTTTAACAAAATTTTCGCTATTTTAGCATAAAAAACACCTAAAATTAGTCATTTTTTAGCGATTTTTTGCAATTTTTACACAAGAAAACGTTAAAATTTGCAAAATTTTTTCCAAAAATACGCCCCCGACTTTTGGTGAGCCCCCCCATCCATGGGGGGGCAACTTTGAGCCCCCCCCATATCGCCCCCCCCCAATAAATTTTGGCCTAAAAATAAGCCAGGTTCCTCGCCCAGGGTCAAAGTTGGGAAAAGTCCCCGAAAACAGCTGTTTTCTCCCATTTGGTGGTGCGAATATATAGGAAATCGGGGTCGCTGAAAACGTTGAGCATATCGCCGAAACCGACGGATGTGACGTGGTTCCTCGCCCATGGTCAATGTTGGGAAAAGTCCCCAAAAACAGCTGTTTTCGGCCATTTGGTGGTGCGCTTATATAGTAAATCGGGGTCGCTGAAAACGATGAGCATATCGCCGAAACCGACGGATGTGACCCTCGGGCTGCATGGCGCCCGTGGTTCCTCGCCCAGGGTCATTGTTGGGAAAAGTCCCCAAAAACAGCTGTTTTCGGCCATTTGGTGGTGCGTATATATAGGAAATCGGGGTCGCTGAAAACGTTGAGCATATCGCCGAAACCGACGGATGTGACGTGGTTCCTCGCCCAGGGTCAAAGTTGGGAAAAGTCACCAAAAACAGCTGTTTTCGGCCATATGGTGGTGCGCATATATAGGAAATCGGGGTCGCTGAAAACGATGAGCATATCGCCGAAACCGACGGATGTGACGTGGTTCCTCGCCCATGGTGAAGTGGGAAAAGTCCCCAATAACAGCTGTTTTCGGCCATTTGGTGGTGCGCATATATAGTAAATCTGGGTCGCTGAAAACGATGAGCATATCGCCGAAACTGACGGATGTGACCCTCGGGCTGCATGGCGCCCGTGGTTCCTCGCCCAGGGTCAAAGTTGGGAAAAGTCCCCCAAAACAGCTATTTTCGGTCATTTGGAGGTGCGCAAATATAGTAAATCGGGGTCGCTGAAAACGATGATAATGTTCCCATGACTGTGCAGTGCTGCTATCATGCTGCGCTGCGACACTGCAGCCAAAATTTTGTATAGAAATATTATTGGGCATGGAGAATCGACTGGTGGTGTTATTTGGTGATCCGACCAATCGCTGGCCAGATTTGTTTGAGCTAGTTCCTGGTTCAAGCCACTTTGATAGCATCTAGTTTAAGAGTAAGGGTTAATGTTATGGTCAATGAACCATAACACATTCTCAAAAATGAAATAGGACAAGTAGGAAAAATGCTCCTTGCAGTCGCATGAAAAATACAATATGAGCTAGAAGCGCAGCATTCAATTCGGGAAAGACAAGATTTAAAATGTGTAATATGAGCCAGCATTTAATTATGTAAAGGACAAGATTTAAAAGTTTAATATGAGCAGCTCGCTTTCTCGGGCTCATATTGACGCCTCACAGACAGCCCGTAAGGGGTATCATTCTTTCTTTGCTCTTTCGTGTTTTCGTTCATAGGATTCTGACAGAGCATTTACTCACAAACTTATTAACGTAGTACAAAACTGGACCTGCTACAGAAAAATTTATGATAGCAGTACGCAGGGGCGTATCCAGGATTTTAAAAAGGAGGGGGTTTTAACTAAAATTTACTGAAAAGGAGGGGGTTTTGACAAAAATTTGCACTTTTTGTAATGGAGTATTGACAAAAGTTTACCCAAAAAGAGGGGGTTTCAACCCCCAAAACCCTCCCCCTGGATACGCCCATGGCAATATAGTATATATTGCTGAAAATCAACAAGTTTCCATGCGTTATTGAAAGATATGGTTTAGTATTTGAGATGCATGCTGGATAATAAGATTGTATGTTGTGTGTGACTTCAACAAGCTCTGGTTTAAACATTTCCAGCGTACCCTTGATTAGATGTTATGTTACCGTGTGCTCTGCTTCGAATAGCATGTATATATATTGTTGTTATATCTGTTCCACAGATTTCAGTTATATGTAACATAATTGCAGACACAACTGTGTTCCTAAGGCGTCAATATGAGCCCGAGAAAGCTAGCTGCTCATATTAAACTTTTAAATCTTGTCCTTTACATAATTAAATGCTGGCTCATATTACACATTTTAAATCTTGTCTTTCCCGAATTGAATGCTGTCCTTCTGGCTCATATTGTATTTTTCATGCGACTGCAAGGAGCATTTTTCCTACTTGTTAAAAAATATGAATGAGCATTGCTTAAGGTGCTGATTTCTGTTTCAGTAATGAAGTTTTAAAAGCTCAAACATGTTGTGCTCATAGGAGACATGCAAAATAGGTAAAAATTTTGATGTGCGGCAAAAAGCTAACAATTCTCAAACACAAATTTATCGAAATAGACGGAATTGTCAATAATGTTTTATCATACTATGGAGGTGGGTCGAGAGTTTGACTTGGCGACTCTTAGAGCTTCTAATATTTGGTCAAACGGACAGGACAAAAATTTTGTAACTCCAGGCTACTCCCAGTTTCCACATCTGGAACGACCTGCTCACAGCCGGGCTAATTTAATCATAATAAACCGAGGGAAATGTCCGTCCTTTGTAGCAACGTAATCTGAAATCTGAATCTGTCGAAAACGGTTTTTTAATAAATATATCAGGCAAACCGCGAACACCCAAAATTACAGACCCACCTTTACTCTGC
>JASAND010028886.1:0-17261 GCA_030248195.1 Trissonchulus latispiculum
GAGCCATGTATTGGCAGCCACACAAAATAAGAAACCAACTCACAAGGAAAAGCGAAAGCTTTCGAGAGAATAAAATACAACAATAGTTATGAACAACAATACGCTGGTAAACAGAATTATGAAGCAGCAAACTGTTGTACTGATATCATCGGAAATGAATTCAAACAGGTTTTAAAATCGAAGACAAAATGTACTGATTTGCGGCAAACACCAACTCGTAGTGGCAAGTTGCAAGACACAAAAGTGCAAAAGTGTTAAAGTTCAAATGTACGAAATGAAACACACAGGTGTAAAAAGAGACTATGTACTCCAAATACAAATTCGGAAGAAAGTTTGCAAATATGAATTTACGATTACTAATATTCCAATAATGTCATTATTTATGTCAGAATAAAAACATATAAGCCGTGCGATAGAATAGTGGTACAAAAGCCTGGCAACTGTTCCCATACATCATTATTGCAATGCAATATGCGGCCACTCTTCCTTCTATGTTATAGCTAGTAGTTCTATCGACACCACAAGCTGACTTAAAGGTGCTGGTTTCTTTTTGTGCGCTTTTGTGATGAGTTTTTTTGTCACAGGAATTTCGGCAATTTTAGAGTTGCAAAAGTACACGTTTTGCTTATTAATCTGGACATTACGGTTTTCAGAGAACCGGCAAAATTGCTGAAAAATGGAAGCAGAAATTTTCGAGTTTTCGACATTCCAACAGGATGAATATACACCTAAAGTTTTGTAACACCGATTTCAAAACCGAAGAATCGGCCGTTGGTTGGTCCAAGAGCCATGATAGGCGAGTCTGAGATATGAAGTTGATTTGTGGTTTCAAAGAGGTCTTAACTGGTCGAGAAAATCCCCCGGCCAAATGCACAGTAACACGAAATTCTCTGCAACTTCGCATTGAGTTTTCTTGTTTCTCAATATGTCTTCTAGTCCGAAACCAAGAAAAAACGTCCCTCCGCAGAAGTGCAAATTTCGAGTCTGCCGAAAATTCTGAATTGTCGAGAAAGTTCTTGAGAAATCGACGTTCGAAACAAAATAATCTGCAGTTTTGCCAAAATGGTTTTTTTGGCCAAATCTCTAGCTGAAAGCAACTAAGATCCAGCACGGGGAAGGGGTGTTCATGAAATGTGTATTTTGACGATAAGTATCGACTGAGAAAAAAATGAAAATTTAAGTGGGAAGTATGTATGGTAATTTGAAAATTGAAATTTCGGAAATGGACACTTTTTTGACCCTAAAACAGTTTTTTGCTTATACTGACTTACCACTGGAGATACTCAAAGTGTTGTAAGAGCAAAAAATGTTCATTTTCGATGTCCTTTTCCATTGATAAATTCTCAAATCTCGTAGTCTTGTCTACCTACTGGGAGCTTAAGGCCAAAAACAAAAACTTTCTTATCTTTTGGCCTAAGAATACGGGACTGGTCCTTAAAATGTTAAAGAGCATGGAAATAGGTTATTTCAAAAGTTTTAGCCCTTTGCGTAAAGGATTAAAGCCGTAGGAGTAAAAATACCCGAAAAGGAAACCAGCACCTTTAAATACAATAAGATGCGAGCTGAACAACATGATAACACAAATAATACAGAAAAATTAGGTAGTCGGAGACATCCTGAAAATTCGGCCCAAAAAAAATTGTTGTACTTGACATTCTTTCATAAGAAGCTTGTATTTAGTTAAACAATTGCTTTGAATCGGCAGTAAAAAAGCACACTTTTTCAAACCGTTCCAAAAAATAGAACGATTTTTATCGTGTTATACAAACTCAAACATGGTTTGATGGTGTCGGCTCATCCTATAACCTTTGGTGATAGCAACAGTACATAATTAAAGTAGCGAAAACAAGAGTGTGACAATCGTCACACTCTTAATATCAGCTAGAGCTGTGCACATCTCAAGTACACACGGTTGTGTACTCCAGTACACACACCTCGCGCTATGCTTACGTGTTGGAAGCTCGCTGCGTATTTTTCAAATTTGTTCGCGTAAATTGTGCTTGCTTGGAACTACAACACGCAGCGTAGATAAAAATGAAGGTACCAGGTTGTGGGGGGGGGTTGTCAGAAGTTCATTGTTCAGCTTCAGTTTGCAAGCTGATAACTAACTGTGTGACGCTTGTCAAACTCTTAGTTATTATAAATTTTGCAAGGAAATAGCGTCGCTACATCGTCAAGTGGCTCTGACTGAAATTTCGTATCCGGCAATTTGTAGTCTCAGCCGACTCGAAGTTACAAGACTTTAACTTCAGCTTTTCCACATGACATCATACAAATGATTTGGTGGCCTCATAGGATTCTACAAAAAAAAAAGAAGTAATGTGCTGGAAGACAATTTTAATTTAATTTAATTTAAAATTGGATCCTCTTTGTCAGTTTTCAAACATGAATGCGACAGCATTAAGATTTGGTACTGTGTACAAACATACGGACAAAATCTTGATTCTTCAGAGCCAGCTTCGCGATACCTTCTTCTCTCGTCTTCGTCTCAACGACACCGGGTCCTTTCCCCACGACAAAAATAATTGTATATTTAACACCACTACACACAATAGTGTATTTTACAGAAAATTTTTGGGCATTTGATGAAAACTTCTGAAATACGCCTTAGCGTTCTGTCATTTCGTCTGTTGCTCCATTTTCTGAATGTTTGGCAGCAGTTACAGTTATGACTACAAAATTCGAGATCTCATTGAAGCCACATTTTTGCTTTTAAAGTAAGTTTCTAGTTTTTCTTCTTAATGCGAGATATGCCGAGTTTCTTGTTTTATCGAAAACTTGTCATTTTTGCTGAAATCAAATTATCCAATATTTCTTGAACTACGCAAAAGTTGCAAATCAAACTAAAAATTTTATTTATTGCCAGGACAAATTATCCGATGCACGATCGTCTACCGTCTCGTAGGCTGCTATCATACAAAATGGTTTTTGGTGAAAACACGACCAATTTTTTTCCAAAGATTGTGGAGCATTCGCCACGTGTTGGAGGTTGCCACCAACAAATGTATCTCCGGCAAATTGAGGAATTCAGGACGATTTTTTAGTTGCCCCGATTGCTGCTTTCTAGTTGTGCGGGAAATTGCTGGAAGAATTTGAAAAGTGGGAGGCAAAATCTGTAGTTACGCACACAATTTCAGCTTATTTTCCATAATGAAGAAGCGATTTCACAATAAATTTGTCCCTGTTACTTGATTAGGTATCGAAATCGGCACCGATGTTTACAGGCATTTGTCTGCAAAATTTGAAAATTATACTCTTCTAAAATGTGTAAAATAATTTAGAAAAGCAACATAGTTTGCAGCATTTTATTAAAAAGAGAAAATGTAATGTTGGTTATTTGATATAGAAATGGTTTCTTAATCTACGAATGAGTAATAATGGTGCAAATCTTTTATGTGACCAAATTGAATCACACAAACGTAAACAAGGAGTAATCCCGAAAAATTATTATCTAGAATTGTTAAAATGCAACAGTTTCCGAAATGACAGTTATTCAAAGGGATTTTCAGAAAAAATAGTTGCGAAGATTTCAGTTTGGCGTTCGTTTTGAAATGTGCTTTTAAATTCCGCAAAGTTACAAAATTAAATCTCCAACGATTCCACATCCTACAAACATATTTAACCATTTACAAATTTAAGTACCAAAGACATTCGATTTTGATCTACATACAATACAATCAACTTTTTATTGAAAGTTGTTGCGAAATTACGGCAGAAGTAGACATAGAATACAGTGCGCAGCTACTGTAGTCCTACCGGCCAATTTTTTCTTATCGATTTTACAATTATATGAAATGCTAGTCGAACAAAAACCGTAAAAAGTTGGGAATCATTCAATTTAAAATATTTTATTTGTCGCCACAGCTAAGTATGTTAAACATTATTAAAGTCACCGAATTCGGATACAGCGAGACGCGTCGTCGTGTTTACAGTACATTAATAAATAAAAATACTGAAAAGGATGCGGCCTGAAAGTTCCACAAAAAGTCTGAAGATTTTTAATAAATTCATGACAAAATTGGAATCGTAGATTTAGTATTTTTAATAAAATGCAAATATTTGGCAAATTCGGTGTCACGAAGTTAGTGGGGAGGGAGTCGGCAACTCTCCCCACACAACCGTCTCGTATTTGCACTTTTGTCATTTTCTGCAATCGCGGGGGGGGGGGGGGGGGGGGGGGGGAATTCCGGGTACTTCTACAGTTTTTCCCGAATTTCCGGAAATTTTGACTCCTGGATCTACATTACCAATGTTTGCCAAAATGGGCAAATTTTTGAAACATTTTCAGCCACGCCGGAATTTTCTAAAACGGCTAATTTTTGCCGAAATGCTGCGCATTTTAAGAATTTCAGTGCTTTTACCTGCAAATACTAACCAGCATTTTTTCCCTAATTTTCGGTACTGGTTTTATCTCGGCTACATTACGGGATTACTCACCGTCACAGTTTCTGGAGTTGCACAAAACTAAGCTTCGCCAGAATTCAGTGGAACGGCGGGATCACCACCGGAAGCAGCCGGATAAGTTTCCGGCCGGTCACAACGGATACGATAGAAATGGTCTGGCAGCGTCTGGTCACCCCCGCCCCGGGGCGGAACCACCCAACGACTGATCAGACCCTTGTTAGGGTCTGATGATCAGTCATTGGGTGGTTCCTCGCCCGGGGACGGGGGTGACCAGACGGCTGCCCGGACCATTTCCTATCATACATCCGTTGTGACCAGCCAGAGCCCATCAGCCCTTTCGGCCGGTGGTGATCCTTCTTCCACCGTTCCGCCTGGGTCTGGCGAAGCGGACATTACTGGCGGCTTTGTCAGCTCCCAGACTGTCACATCCGATGGTCGAACAGTAGAAACTGTGACAGTGAGTAATCCCATAATGTGTAACTGTCGCTCCAGCCTACCGAAAAATTAGGGAGCTTTTCCTGGGAGGGGGGCATGCCGGGGGGATTTTCGCAGGGGAAGATTTTATGCAAAAAGAGCCAAAAAATGCTAGTTTGGCGTATTTTGCAGGTAGAAACGCAAGAAGTTCTTAAAATGCCTGTATTTCGGCTAAAAATAGCCATTTTAAGAAAACATTTCCGGCGTAGCCGAAAAATGTTTCAAAATTTGCCCATTTTTGGCAAACGTTGGCAATGTAGACCTCATTAAGGGGGAAGTCCAAAATTCCGGGGGGAATTCGGGGGCGCCCCCCGTAGAAATACCCAGGTTATTCTTTGTTATTGCTTAGAATCGGACAGTGCGGAAAATGACAAAAAGTGCAAATACAGACGGTTTGTGTGGGGAGGATCGACTCCCTCCCCACTAACTTCGTGACCAGTTTGCCAAATATTTGCATTTTAATTAAAAATGCTAAATCTTTGATTCTGGTTTTGTCATGAATTTATTAAAAAATCTTCAGACTTTTTGTGGAACTCAGACCGCATCCTTTTTCGAGTATTTTTGTTGTTAATGTGATTTTGTAAACACGACGAGCATCATCTCCTTGTCATAAATTAGGTAGAGCTTTTGTAATGTTTAACGCCCTTACTTTTAAGCAATGACGTAAATAAAATATTTTAAATTGAATGATTCTAACTTTACAGTTTTGTTCGACTAGCATTTCATATAATTGTAAAATCAAAAAACGGTCGAAAAGAATAAGAAAAATTGGCCAGCTAGAGACTGTGCTTCAAGATTCCTTGCCTATTGTTACCTATGTCTGCTTTCTGCCATTAATTTTCGCAACAGCCTCAATAAAAAGTTGATTGTATTGTAATGTAGATCAAAATCGAAATGTCTTTGTTTGCTTAAATTTGTAAATGCGTTAAATGTATTTGTAGGATGTGGAATCGTTGGAAGGCAATTTTTGTAACTTTACACGGAATTTAAAAGCACACATTTCAAAACGAACATAGGCAAAGTCTTCGCAACTCCTTTTTTCTGAAAATCCCTTGTTGCGAACTTGAAGTTCTGACGGATTTTTATAGAATTTTATACAAAAACTCAGATAGCTGTCATTTCGGAAACTGTTTGTTTGTAATTCCTAGATAATAATTTTTCAGGATTGCTCCTTGTTTACGTTTGTACCCCTTAAGGTGGTGATTCCGTTTGGTCACATAAAGTTTGCACCATTATTACTCATTCATTACTTGGAGTTAAGAAGCCATTTCTATATCAAAATGTAGCTTGACATTTTCTCTTTTTAATGCATGCCACGAAACTAATGTTGCTTTTCTAAATTATTTTTAACACATTTTAGAAGAAGTATAATTTTCCAGAATTTTTGCAGACCTAAGTAAATTTTTTCGCGAAACATCGGTTATACCATTCGATACCCCTATCAAATAGCTGGGGACGATTTTTTATTTATTGTGAAATCGCTCTTCGTTATAGAGAAATAAGCTGAAATGTGTGCGTAACCTGGATTTTGCCTACTTTTTCCAAATTTGTCAAGCGACCACTTTAGCTAGAAAGCAGCAATCGGGGCAACTAAAAAATCGTCCCTGGGTATATTTGCGCAGAACACATTTGTTGAGTAGCAGCCCTCCAACTTGCATGGTGAATGCTCCACAATCTTTGGAAAAAAATTGGTCGTGTTTTCGCAAAAACTACATTTTGTATGATAGCAGCCTACAGGATAGCAGTTGAAAGACGATCATGCGTCGGATAATTTGTCCCTGTGAGCCCTTTAAATCGGCGCTTTTAGTTTGATTTTACGGCTTGCGTAGTTCAAGAAATATTGGATAATTTGATTTCAGCAAAAATGACAAGTTTTCGACGCCAAAACAAGAAACTCGGCTATATCTCACGGTAGAGAAAAGCTAGAAACTTACTTTAAAAAGCAAAAATGTGAAGCTCAATGAGATCTTTCGAATGAATATAGTCATAACTGTATAGCTGCTGCCAAACGTTCAGAAATTGGAAAAAACCACTCTGACCGGAAATCTCGAATTTTTGAATCGAGATTGCGTGGAGGGTGTTAGAACGCTAAAAGAACGTATTTCGGAAAGTTTCATCAAATGTCATCTTGATTTACGCCGCCAAACAACAATATGTGCCCAAAAGGAATCACCACCTTAAAATACACTATTGTCTGTGGTAGTGGTGTTAAATATACAATTATTTTTTTCAGTATAAAACGGAAAAGGACGGTGTCGTTGAGACGAAGACGGAGAAGAAGATTATCATAACTGGCTCTGAGGGTCAAGATTTTGACTCAGTATGTTTGGCCCTTTTTTGGATACACAGTCATAAATCTTGTCTTGTCGCGTTGAAAACAGTTTGAAAACTGACAAAAAATGGAGATCCAATTTTAAATTAAATTAAAATTAAAATTGTCTCCATACGTACTTCTTACATTTGTATTAATTTCTTTTTTGTAGGAGCTCACCTCCGCAATTCTTGAGGCCACCCAAGTCGACCCGGATGTCATGGTGGAAAAGCTTGAAGTTAAAAAGTCGCCTTAACTTCGAGTCGGTGAGTTCTAAATACCGGATACAGAATTTACTTATTTCAGTCAGTTACTTGACAGTCTTAGCGGCGACAGTTTCCTATTACCAAGAGTACATAATAACTAAGAGTTTGACAAGCGTCACACAGTTAGTTATCAGCTTGCAAACATGAGCTGAACAATAATTTCTGACAACCCCCCCCCCCACAACCTGGTACCTTCATTTTTATCTACGCTTGCGTGTTGTAGTTCCAAGCAAGCACAATTTACGCGAACGGAGTAATACTGCTAGCGAGCTTCAACACGTAAGCATAGCGCGAGGTAGCGTACACAATTGTGTACTGGGTACTCAGTTGTTGGGGTGCTCAACCGTTATTGTGCGGATGATGCCTTCTAGCTGATAGCTAAGAGTGTGACGATTGTCACACTCTTAGTTATTATGTACTGTTGCTTTTATTATGTACTGTTGCTATCACCAAAGGTTATAGGATGAGTACGACACCATCAATTACGTATTTGAGTTTAGCATAACGCATTTCGTCGTTCTGACTTTTTTTGGAACGGTTTGAGAAAGTGTCTTTTTTACTGCCGATTCCAAAGCAATTGTTTAGCCTAAATACAAGCTGTATAGGAAGAATGTCCAGTACTGTGTAATTTTTTAGGCCAGGCCCTCAGGATGTCTCCGACTGCCACCTAATTTCCTTTTGCGACCGCTGTGTTATTTATTTGTGTTATCGTGTTGTTATTCGCATCTTTCTATTGTATTTAAGGTGCTGGTTTCCTTTCGGGTATTTTTTACTCCTACGGCTTTAATCCTTTACGCAAAGGGCTAAAACTTACGAAATAACCTATTTCCGTGCTCTTTAACATTTTAGGACCAGTCCCGTATTCTTAGGCCAAAAGATAAGAAAGTTTTTGTTTTTGGCCTTAAGCTCCCAGTAGGTAGACAAGACACGGGATTGGTTGGTATGGCTGGAAAGAGGACTCGAAAATGAACATTTTTGCTCTTACAACCTTTGAGCTATCTCCAGTGGTAAGTCAGTATAAGCAAAAAACTGTTTTTAGGGTCAAAAAATGTCCATTTTCAAGGAAACCAGTTTTTTCAAAATTACCGCCACATGCTTAGGACAAAATTGGCTTAGTTATTCTCAATCGATACATCGTCCAAATGCACATTTTATGAACGCCTATTAGCCGGACTTTATTGCTTTCAGCTAGAGATTTGGCCAAAAAACCATTTTGGCAAAACTGCGATTATTTTGTTTCGAACATCGATTTCTCAAAAACTACTCGACGGATTCCGGAGATTTTCGGCAGACTCGAAATTTGCACTTCTGCGGAGGGACGTTTTTCTTGGTTTCGGCTAAAACATATTGAGGAGCAAGAAAACTCAATGCGAAGTTGCGAAATTTCGTGTTACTGTGCATTTGGCCGATTTTCTCGACCGTTAAGACCTGCTGAGCCAAATCCAAAAAAACGTCCCTCGGCCCATATGTCCTTCATATCATGGCACAAAGAGAACTTTTGGCCGATTCTTCAGTTTTGAGAAATCGATGTTCAAAAACTTTTGGTCTATATTCATCCTGTTAGATGTCAGCTTGTCAGAAAATTTCTGCTATTTTTTCGCTAATTTTGCCAGTTCTCTAAGCTCATGTGAATGTCCAGATAATAAGCTTTAAAACGATGTATAAAGCTCTTTGCAACTCCCAAAATTGCGAAAGTTATAGCGTTTCAAAAACTCATCACAAAAGCACTGCACAAAAGGAAACCAGCACCTTAAGGATCAGCTTTTTCATGTGGGTGGTCGACTGGAACTACTAAGCTATAACATAGAGAGGAGAATGTGCATAATATTGCATTACGATAATGATGTATGGTTTTTAGTTGTAGGCTTTGTACCTGCCTATTCTATCGCACAGCTGCTTTATGTTTTTTATTCTATTTTATAAATAATGACATTGATTGGAATATTAGTAATCATAAATCATATTTATTGTTACAAACTTTCTTTCAGGCTAGCTGTTTGAGATTTTCTGATAGTCGTCTTTTACGCCTGTGTGTTTCGTTTCGTTACATTTGAACTTGCTGTACTGTACACTGGGAACACTGGAGCCACTATGTCTTGCAACACTGTACCTGGCGTTGATTGTGTTTGCCGCAAATCATTACATTTGTCTTCGATTTTAAAACCTGTTTGAATTCATTTCGATCGCCTTTTGTAGGAGAATTATTTTCGTCAGTTTTGATATCCAATTTCTACTGCTGGTTTGCTGCAAAGCTCTCATAATTTCGTGATTTTGTACGTATTGTTGTTCATAACTTATTGTTGTATTTTTGGTCTCTCGAAAGCTTCGCTTTTCCTTGTGGTTGGTTTTCTTATTTTGTGTGGCGCTTTCTTTGTTTACTGCATTTATATTAAGTTAGTTCCTATTTCTGTATTAGCTGTCTGTTACTTCTCTTTTGCAGCTTTTATTGATCGGTGGTGTTTAGCTGTTTTTTCTTATTTCTTTTTTCGATATTTCTGTTTTTCCTTTCTGCGATGTAGTTTTCTAGGATTCATCGTGTGGCTACTATCTTCAGTATATCTGTTCTATTATTACTATAGGTTACTGCTCTTATTGAACAGATAAGTTATGCTTTTAAATGCTGCTTTGTTTTTTACACCACCGAGGAAAAATTGTTATTCGGGCTAGATTACTGTATATTCAGTCAGAATTGCTGTAGTGTATTCCAATTTTTCTGCGTTTTCTTTCGAAAAAGTTGATTTCTATATTGACTTGACACTACAACTTTTCACTGCTGATTGGTCAAAGCTTTTTTATTAATATCTATATATTCATGTATCCTGGAAGTTTAAATTTCTAATGTACCCACTATAATTGTTTATTGTGGCGATGTAGCTATTTTAGGGCATGTTCGACAGCTATCGCTTACTTGCAGGTGCCAAATAGAGCTGTATATTTTCAAACATTTTGCGTTCTGCTGTGAAAAGTTAACTAAATTTTGATTGGTGAATTTTACTTAATTGGAATGTTTGTCGAAAACGTTGTTTATAAAACCCGAAATCTTCATGTCTCATGTATTTAAATCTTTTGTTTGTGCTGGGTTTAGGAGATTTAATCTGCACACATAGTTGTATCTGTATGTAAAGTGTATTGTAGTTGTACAAAACTGCTAGCTTAACGAACTGCACCTTTTGCTTAATCCATTATTATTTACTCGCAGTATAGCCTCGGTTTGGATGAAAATGAATTTCTTTTCCAAATTTTAATTAAATTTAAAAAAATTAAGTGTGTATTTTGGTCTGGCTAAAACCTTTTGACACTACTAATAACTGCACTTTCGTATTCAGTTTTCATTGCACAATTAATTGTGTGTCTGCCTAGTGCGGCTTACTCTTTGTAAAAATATCATAGTCTAAGCTTTTTTGAATGATAAATTAGCTAATCTTTGTCTGAGAGCTTTTAGTATCTGTAGTCTTTTAGTCTGTTCGCGTATGTGCCAGCTGTAT
The DNA here is from genome assembly GCA_030248195.1 of Trissonchulus latispiculum. Classification (NCBI taxonomy): domain Eukaryota; kingdom Metazoa; phylum Nematoda; class Enoplea; order Enoplida; family Ironidae; genus Trissonchulus; species Trissonchulus latispiculum. The sequence goes on from JASAND010028886.1 coordinate 10,941, forward strand.
AACAGTGGTTCGAGATTATCACATTTGGTAGTTAAAATTTCATTTTGTGATTTTAACATATTTAGCCCACCGATTTAGCTTACATCAGAGGATTTCCTCAGAACCTTGTTATACACTATTGATAGGCTGCTTTTTGGGGTCAGTATTAATATGTTGGTTTAGCTATTACGAACATGCATAAAACTTGTTTGGCACCTGCACTGTATGCAATGCTGAATGTATACTACTGATGTATTTGTTTAATTGAAATAAAGGTCGGTTCCTGGTTCATATTTTCAGGTACAGTCGCTGTTTTCCGACTCTGCTTTTGACGGAAAGGTTTAGGCTTTTGAGATGCCGAAATTCACTGATTTTATCAATTTCTGTTTATTTCTCAAAAGCATTAAACTTTCCTTATGCTATACTTGTATTTCATGGTGGTCGTGCGCTGCTTACTTTTTTGGCAAGTACATATTTTTTATTCAGATAGCTGCGCGCGCGTCTGCTGTAGAAATGCAAGTAAGAGGGTATTACATACTACGCATCCAACAATACGGGGCAGCATTACTGTTGCATGAATAGGTGTGTTCAGTGTTCGTGTTTGCATGCTAGCTTCTTTCTGTGTGCAGTTTATAGGACCCGGTGCACGTTCGGCTTTATTCGTATTTTAACTTCTAACTAACCTTCCATTGAAATCAGGAATTCTGGCTTGTGTATACATTTGTCCTGAACGAAAAGTCGGTTATACGAAATTGTGGTTGTACTGTATAAAAAATTTTAATCAGATGTATCTATAATTAACTGAATGTCATAGATGACAGTTTTTTATTGTTTTTTCATAACCAGAGCACCTGATTTCAATGATAACGGTCGTAATGGTGCACTTGTTGCGCTTTGCAGCAGCTGCATCATTGCATAAAATTTCCCTCTAATAGTGTTTTCCTAACTCACACTAACAACATTCAGGGCTATTCCGCCTGAATTGGTATCATATTTTTTAATTCCTCGCTGTTTCTGAGGAAGGTGTTCTTCCCAATAATATAGTGCACTGTTGTTGGAGTTGCTGCACAGATTGATTATATATATATGCTGTACAGCAAATTATTGTCAGAATGTATGGAATCGCGAAACGTTAAAGACTCAAATTGAGCTAAAATTCAACTTTTTTGGTATTTCTTGTTTGAATGATCAAAATCAATTGCTAGATGCGATTCCGAAGTCTTGCATTATGTTTAGTGATTTGGTTGTGTTGGTTTATTTGTGGCGTAAAGACACCCATCGTTTAATCACTCACTCTCTTTGTTGTGTAGTCCTTCGTCTCGTCTCGTCTATATTTAGTTATAATAGTTGATAAAGACTAAAAATAAATCGCTTATATATTATAAAATATATAGGTCTCATTCGTTTGGCTGGGAGTCTGTATAAGACGATCGAATTCCTGAGGAATTCATGCAGAGGTTGTCTTTACAGTATACAAAATAAAACAATTACGTTTGCTAAAGCATTTTTCGTTGGAGCTAAGCTATCAAAATTGTTTTGCAATTAGGAATGTTTTTCACATTAATGCATCCGTCTTTACTTTTCAGGCGTAACCAGTCGTGTTCGCCAAGCTTGATGGGTAGGAATAAATGATACCTTTCATCATTTGAGGTGTAATATGACAATCCTAGGTTACGGTTAATTTTGGAATTAACTAACATGTTTATAAATGGTGCACGCGAAACTTTGTGTATGAGACTTGGGAGGGAGTCTGTACTTACGTAATTCGGAAGTTAACATTTTCCCGTTTCATATCTACTAAAACCTTGTCTGTCCGTCCGTCTTTGTTGGTTTTTGTATTCGTCTTGATTGTTTTGGTCAAATTGTCGCGGGCTAGTTAGCAACAGCTAGCTTATTCGGACTTAAATCGATGTCCTACTTCCAGGGTAAGCGGGCAATTTTAGAGCTCAGATAAGGGTTCAAACAAAAGTACATAATAGTATCTATAGAGTTGTGCCCGGGCCTTGAATCGGGCCCGGGCCGGGCTTGCACCGGACCGGCTCGGGCTCGGATTTTGGAAGAGCGGTTTGTCGTCTAGGCCCGGCCCTTTGAGGTGCTGGTTCGGGTGTTTGGAGCAAATTTTGAAAGACTAATTTGCTCAATTTTTGGAGTTCAACGATAATTTTTATATCATCTTAAAGCTTAGAATGCGTTTGTTACAACTAGGTACAGTATAGCTGTCTCATTTCAACTCTTCGGCTTGAACAACATGAAATTTGAACAACAACTTGCAATAACATGAGAACAATTTTTGAACATGGATTTCTGGACGTGTGGGAAAGCTAACCAAAGGCTCAGTTCAGGCTTCAAAAGAAACGTCTTCCCGAGGGCTATTTTTTCTGAAATTGTTTAACGAGTAAAAAAGCTCAAGATTTTGACAAAAACGTAAATATTGTCCGATTTTCGTCAAAATTTTCAAGTTTGGACTCTTATTTCTCTCGAACTGAAAGACAAAACGCAAAACCATGAAAAATAGCCCTCGACAATTGTCTCAAAAACGCGTGTGTAAAGCCGTTTTCGAATTGCTTGCATGAGTTGAGTGAAATCCGTGTTCAAAACAAACTGGTTGCGATTTTCAAAATTTCACATTTTCGTCGCTGTACGTATTCAGAGGTGCCGCAGAGAGCTCTCCTTGGGACTTAACATGTCCCTTAGGACTACGAATACGGACAATACTTGAACGGCGCACGAATATTTGATTTTTCGAAAAATGGCCGGTTTTGGACCTCGAAAATCAATTTTCGCTGTTATCTCTTAAAGCTTGAGGAATCCAAGAATACTCTCCAGAGCAAAGTTGTAGGTCTTGGTGAGAGGATTCGAATGATTATAAGTTCATCCATGTAGGGTGGCCACAGTGCAAGTTATTGCGGATTATATAAACCTAATTTCTCCAAAACTCAAATTTTCAAGCTGCGACTTTTCTAAAATGTTTTATAGGCTAAATAGTGTAATTGTAGCAAATTTGAATGAATTTCAACAACAATTGCGCTTTTAAACTCCAAAAATACACGAACCCGAACCAGCACCTTAAACATTTAGGCCATCTAATTATGCTAATTTTTAGGATGTGCGCTGCTGTTCGCGTTATTGTGACGAAATGAAAACTTGAATGGTTATTAGTATATAAGTACAAATATAGAACGGAACTACATAGCTGGCGCAGCCCAGAAATTTTTATGAAGTACAAATTAGAAATACCAATATTTTCACTTAAAGATCAGTAATATTTGACTGAGTTTTTGTCGAAAAATTTAGGCCAGATGCTCTCAACGGCCACAATTGTTTAGGCCATCGGCTCTAAAATTTAGGCCATGGCTTTAGCTATGGCTTAAATAAAAAACCTTGCTATGACCTTGAGTAAGATTAATAAATATATATGTTTGTATGCGTGCATGGATTGCTGCAGGGATTTTGAGCAAAATGTAGTGCTTTGCACACTTTTTAGCAAAATGCAATAGTTGGGGTGCTATGCAGAATGGCAAATTGCACTAAGTTGGAAGCGGGAACCAATTTGGTGACCCGCCCCGCACCACCCCGCACCACCCCGCCCCGCCCCGCCCCGCGGTCCGCGGCCCGCAGTCAACTGATACCCGCAAGATACCCGCAAATTTTTGTTAATGCTATACGATTACTATGCTGCTAAGTTTATTAAAAAATGCCAACAATGAAAAATAAACTTATTTAAAGCTTCCAAACTTCAATAGTGTATCGAGTGAGTCATGTTGTCAAAATATGGAAATCAATCCAAATTGCCGAAGTTTGTCGAAAAAGTACCAAAAATTTACGAAAAGTTTAAAAATTTAAACTCACTTATCCATTTAATTAGGGATCCACCACCGCTTGGGACCCGATGCCAGCCTCAGTGGTTAAACCCACGTTCGTTATTTTTTCATAAATTTGAATGAAAACAACAATAATAACTTTGTCGATACTTTAAATTATAGTAAAACCTAAATTTTTAAGAAACTTATCCTATTTAACCCCAATTTTCAGGCCGCAGCCTCGGACCAGGCCCGTTGCATCTCTACGAAAAATTAACGTTGGCTAGTTTCGAAAAAGACCCATGTTACAAAGGTGCGGTTGCTCAATCTCAACGTTGCGCTCATCTCAATGCCCACTATTTGATTTGAACCTCTGATAGTGCAGTGGTTTCTTAGTGGAGGATCATGTAAAGTTTAAAGCTTGCAAAAATAAGCTCTAGCACCCATTCCACATCACTCCTGGGTGGCCAAGATTGTCAAGGGGTTGCCCGCCGTCAATCCGGTGGAGCTACTCCGGAATCTCGATTACGGTGGGGTGGACGTAATGGAGGCCTCGATAAAGCCTTGTAGAACTCCTCGGTTAATTGCTATGGAAATTATATCAGTGTCAGCATCCCCCTTACCTCAAAAATGCTTACGTTCTAAGCTGGCACTACCCCTAACCGGAGCATCGACTGGTGTAAGATGGCTGTACAAAACTCGCACTATTTCAATGCGCTCTCAGTCTCAACATTGCGCTCAACAAAGACTTAGTGTTTCTCGTGAAGTGAATGTCAATTATTCAGACTCTACACAAGGTTTTACATTTGCTGAAAATTATGCACCGTTCGGATCTCTCGACAGACCTTACAGGGAATAGCTGTATTCTGATGAATAACAATAATAACAAAGCGAAATTATATGCAAGTTGTCTGACAAAAGTTCGGTCACAACGGGCCACTGAAGGAACACATGCTTATAATCAATTAGCAGGTATTTAAGCAAACTTTGCAAAAATGGCACGAGTCTGTGTGCTGAGTTATTGTGTAAGTTTTTCTGTTTACTGAAAGCAAGAAATTCAACTAGAGAGCTGGATAAATACACAGTACATACTGTAGGAATACAATATTAAATTATGATTACTTTTCTGGATATAACCCAATAGAACAAATTTAATCAAACGCCTATTTGCGCTGAGACTAGTAATCGTGGGCACCCAGCAAAAACTAGAGATTTTTTGAAATCACCAACATGAACTCTATTTTTCCCGAACACTAATCGGAGAACCCTTCGAATTTTAGTGAATATATCAATAAGAGATACCCGCTGCTACCCGCGCGGGTAGCCTGTGGGTAGCAAAATTTTTATTACCCGCGGGTACCCGTGGGTACCCTCGGCCCACCTCCAACTCTGACTAGACGTCACAGTAAATTTTCCTAAAAAGTGTTCGGAAGAAGATAGCGATTGAAGATACACATTTCTAAAAATTCCATAATTTTCTTAGAGGACTCTAGCCTCCTGGAAGCTTAACATTTCTGCTTTATTACATTTCCATTCGTATGTCATAAATTGTTTTATTGCCGGGTACAAAGTTAAAATTTTGATATTAGTGAAATCTGGAGAAAGCCTATTTTATTCATTAAATTGCGTTGAAAGTGCCATGGCCGATTCAGCTTCTGGAGTACGGTTGTTTTGATTTTTGATTCGAATCGAATCAAAAGTGTTTTGATGCGACTTTTGATTTTTGATTAATCGAACTGAATCAAATCATTTAATATTTCACAGCAAAAAATCGAACTGAATCAAATCTAACTGAATTTTCAGAAGCCAAAATCGAACTGAATCAAATCAAAACTTTTGTCCAGGAATCAATAATTTTGATTTTGATGCGATTTTGATTCACATTTTGATTCACCAGAATATATGCTAAAAGCTTTCACTAGTCTCATATGTACTTGTAAACTACTTTTTCATGCATGCATATTTACGAGTACTGTTGTCGAATTATGAAATTCTGAATAAATAATTTATGTTCAATAAAGATTAGAGGTTCATGCTGGAGTGTGTAATAAGTCTGATTCTACCCTACTTAATCGCTAACCTAATTAAACTAGACGGCACGACCCTAATTTTCACACGGATTTACTTTCCAAAGAATACAAAATACAAAGTTCCAACACCTTCAAACGTAAAATAACATTTTGATAATTTCAAATAAACATTGGCAAAACGGTACAAAATAAGAAACGGCAAGCACAAATGGACTTTAACAAATCTCAAAATAACGAAACAAACCGTATGAGAATAGCAAGTATCAGTGTGGGTGTGACCCCAAACAATTCCCCCCGACTAACCAACAATTCGCGCCAAAGATGATGATCACAACTGGGCGCCCCAAAAACCGCCGCACACTAGAAAGTTTGATACCAGAATGATTGAAAACGTAATCAAAATGGCGGCGAAGACATATTAGCTATGTACGGCCTTGGACCGTACACAGCAGTCAAATTTAGCAATTTTCCCATTTTCCTAAAACGAGCAATACGTAACTGAACGAAGTACA
>JASAND010028887.1:0-11330 GCA_030248195.1 Trissonchulus latispiculum
TTTTCTTGTCACATTCCTGCAACCAACCTCAGATAGTGGGCAAATATGTGTAAATTCCAGCGAAACAGCTTAGCCACTGCTTCGCTGGCGAAATGTGCAGAAAATTGCAGGTACCATGAAATTTGAAGCTGTATTTACGTGTCAATTAACTTCACGCTAGAATATCGAAATTTTTATACATAGTTTAAGCCAACTTTACCGAAACTGTCAACACTTTTAAATATGTTTTTCGAAAGTTACAAATATTACCGGCTGAAACTTTAGTTCAAAACTTTAATTTTAGGTTACTGAAATAAATATCTACGACAAAGCTAACCGAAATTTTTAAGTTATAAAGGAAGCCACATGGTTACTTTCAGTTAGAGAGGATATTTTTAACAGAATATGTACAAGGGTTAAAGCCGTTTACTAATTTGTAATTAATGGTTTTAACCCATTTGATTCAGGTTTCCGAAGCATGGAGGCCTGAAGACGCTGCTGAATAGCAGGATTTTAGCCGGATTACTACTTAGCTCCTTGTTAACAATTTCGAGACTCTATTGACTTTGACCTAATTATCAGAAGGTCGATTTTTATATTCTGGCTGAAATTCATCGGCCTTGGCATTCCGCATCTCTGAAGTAACTTTTTTGGCCAATCATTTGGTATGACGTGAAGGTACAGGATCAAACAATAATCCAATTTGAATCTCGGAGGCGTAGCCTAATCGTTGGGTTTTTCCTAAATTAATTACTTTAATTAGTGTGCAGCTATAGAATCCTAATTAAAGCAAAGATTGCCGTCTAACGGCACTGTGCTCCTGCTGATCTCGGATTTGGATGAAACGATTCTCCAAAGGTGCAGACTTTTAATTTTAATCCGGTACTGAGATACTGATATGCTGTAAAATTTGTTCATTTCTTACAAGGTCAAAGTCCGTTTAAGCAATTGCCTCAAAATCCTTGGATTGAAATATCTAGACAAAGATAGGGTAAAACGTAAATATGTAGGATTTGTGCTAAGTTATTCTTAACAGCTAATGTTTATCTATTTTTATGCCCGCTAATATCTTGTATGTAGTGCATATTTGCAATACTGATTTAAATTTTCTGTCAAATTACTGCTGCACTGTAGTGATATATGTTAGTAATCTCAATTCTCTGAATCTTTGCTATCATCTATGTACCTATCAATAAATCTTGCTGTGTGGAAAGCCTGATCTGTCGCTGATTTCCCTATCACCTATAGGCTTGAACACTCACAACCTCACATAAGTGAACCATACCGTTATCCTACGAACCCTGTTGAGATTAGAATAATTTGACCCCAAAATTTAGGCTAGCTGTCAAGGCGCCGTTGTCGGAAAACCACCCCTTCGGAGTCTGTGACCTAAGTACTCGTAGAGTACGCCGCTAACCTGTGTAACGAACCCACCAGTGCTCATTTCAATATAAAGCTTGAAAAACTTGAAAACGGATTCAAGACCCCGATTCCGCCAACTTCATCTTAGTCAGTTCGTTACACAGAATTTTTGGAGCCCCCAGTGAGGACAACTGACTCATTTTTTTGGTTTCTAGATTTTTACAGTGAGGACAACTGACCCCGTCAAATCGTGGAAATCAGCGAAGATTTTGTTTTCCTTCTCTAATCTCTTTCTGTCTAGCTTAAGTTCATATACTTCAGATCATCTCCTTCTTAATAAGTCGGATTGAGTATTTAGAAGTATCATGTGGTTTCATTTCATTTCACTGGCTGTATCTTTTTTAATTCCTTATTTTTGGCGGTTAGGTTCTAGGATTTTCTATTCAATTATGATTAGGTTGCTCACAGCTGTGTTTAGGGAATCCCGTCCCTGCACCTGTAGTGTTAATGCCACTTCCCTGCCTTATAACACATCAAACGTTCTGTCTGTGGCTGTTCAAACCGAAGAAACAGATGATAGTGGAATTGAGTCGGACTATTCTGAGGATAGTTCATCTTGCTGTTCAGACGTATTCTACGATGTTGAGGAACTGCCCAGTTCGTTTTCTGTTGCTAGTGAAAGTTGTCAGATATCCACCCCCAAAGCCGACGCTAATTCGGATTACGCGTCAGATTCAAATTCCAGTTTTCGCGGCTCGTCCGAGTCCTTGAACAACGTGGTTTATTCGGAGTTCTCTCGGTGTGCTAGTTCGAGTCCCTCCTTTCTGCATTGCACCGTCCCTCTTTTGAAACTCCCGTCGCCTCCAGTGACTCCAGTGCCCACCCCAAGCGCTTGTGATTGCCAAAGTAGCTTGCCGACCTTGGAATCTGCACTGTTATCTCCGGCATCAGGGTGCAAGCTTGTCCGTTCGATAGATAGTCCTGGTAGGTTTTTAGGGTCGCGTCAATCTGTCAATCAATCACCTCGTCTTCGTGCAACTCAGATATGTGTAACTGCATCTGGAGAGTGTGTAGAAGTGAAGGCAAGTAGGACTAAATCCAGGAAGTTAAAGCAGTCCCAGTCTGACGAGTCCTTAGACAAGACTGGACACCTACGTACTCAGCTTGAGCTGTTGTCCCCACCACTACAAGAGAAAGATCAGGACAGTTATCCCTTGGAGCTACCAGAAGAAATCCACCTGGAAGCATGCAGTCCCAGTGTTAGCGAAGAACGTGAAGGGTCTAACACTAAAGCTGAACGGGATGTTTCAGTGCCCCAACAACAGTTAAATGAAGTTGTTCAGCCGGTTGTTCGGATTCTTGGCGATAACTCGCAAACTCAGTCAGCATCGTCCGCTCTACTGAATATCAAGCAATTTTCAGGACTCGAAACTGAGAACATTCTGGATCACCTCTACCATTTCGAAACCGTTTGCTCAGCTCTTCGTTGTTCTGATGCGACCAAAACCCAGTTGTTTCCTTGTACTCTTGCTGGTAAAGCGAAGGAGTTGTTTAGGGTCCAGCAGTCACATCTGTGGGGGACCTGGTCGTCCTGGTTAAAGAATATTAGGGAACTTTTTCTCAGTTTCGCAGATGCGCTAGTTGCTACAAAGTTGCTGAACACCATTGAGCAAGCTAGTTCTGAGACAGTAACTGACTACTATTTGAGGTTGCACAAATTTTGTCGGGTAGCTTATAGTGAGCAATTTAGCCCCAGCTTTCATCAGGTTTATCTGAGCAGAGTTTTTGTTTTGGGTCTGAGGGCAGATCTGCGTTCCAAAATGCCCTTGGCAGTTGATTTGGAGTTGGATGAAGCGTTCAAGCTTGCCCTTTCAGCGGAATGTACTATTTTGTCCTATGACCGGGTTCCAGCATTTCTGCAAGATGCCTCCAAACCAACGATTGTGAAGAGTTCCCAAGCACCCACCCGGCATTGTTATAATTGTCATGGAATCGGGCATGTAAAGCGGAAGTGTCGCAAGCCTGGGGGAGGTGCCCACCGTTTTGTGAACCCTAGTTTGAGTTCCAGTCGTCCTCTTGCTCGGGAGAAAGTAAGAATTCGAAAACATTTAGTAAACTCTGGTGAAAACAAGTACGATCATGATATGTCTGCACAAAAACAATTATATGATTCTTCTTTGTCTGGGTACGTTGGACACAATCTCGTTCCCTGTTTAATAGCGCACTGATTAATTAGATCTGTGATCCTCAGCTAGCCATCTGGTTGCTCGGGAGCTTTAGCTCCAGAGGGCTTTAGCCCTACGAATTGGTACTTTTAAAGCGGCTTGCTGAAATTCGAAACTAGCATAGGTGGCTTGCTGAAATTCAAAACTATCATAGTGAATTTATAGAGTAAAGAAATTTGTGGGCGAGCGAGTTTGTGTACTAGGGTTTGGATAATGAGGATTGTGTAATTGCTAAGTAATCTTAGTGTGCTGACTAGTAAAATTAGTAAGGATAAGACTAGTAAGTAGTAATGTCCTGAAAGTAGAGGTGACGATTGGTACGTAATATCTGTGGTAATTAATCTGTTCGATTCGACTGTAATCTTAAATTTGGTTGTCGCATGCTTTAAATCGATTCTCTGACTATCCTAATTATTATTTTAATTTTGATGTATAGAAGAGCTAGTATTTTATTATAACATGAGCTATTATATATTGTTACTGATAACTGTATAATATTTAATAATAATAATATTACATGTCTAATCATAATTTGTGTCCGTAGTGGAATATAGTATAACAGAAATGTCTGAGTCGAAGTTAGTGTCATGTCCGTCCAAGGGAAATCCGCTATAATCATATGCAACAGTTATGACATTATCAAAAAATAATACTTATTCTACTTTTGAAAGTCAAAAACCTATGCTCTATTGTGCTGTACCTATATAGTATTCATTGAAATTTGTGCAATCGAATTGACTTCAATTTCTCATATTTGGATTTGAATCATAAAACCTTATTTTGCCTGAAGTATAGTTTCCACTCGATAATATCCGACTGGACTTGAGCTGTATCTGCACTGCTCTGCTCTCTTCTTGTAATTCGTCACTGAAATTACTTAACTTGAAGATCGAGTAAGAAGGCATATCTAGTTTTATGACTATAATTAGTAGTGGGCTTTTCTAATAATGATTTATCAAAAATTAGCATGTATTCCTATCCTAGAAAGTGAAAAAACAACAATTATACTCTTATTGCGTTGTCGTACAATGGTGTATTCTATAACACGGATCATCAGCCCGTTTGCGCGCTAAATGATTGAATTGAATTAATTCAAGAGTTATCTTTACGTTGTTTGCTTATAAACAGCCTGGCATGCAGGGATAATTTTTAGGGAAGTTAGTAAATTAATTTGCAACTTAGTTAAGATTCCTTCAAACTCTGGTTCGCCAAAATTGCCTAGCAAATGCAGTAAGACTACTAGAGCCCAACGATGTATGTAGCCAGCTGGGACAATTTTTGATGACTGAATCAATTAAAGCCCGAAAAGTTGTAATTTCCTAACGCATCTCTTTGCCGTTTGTTTCAAAACACCAAAGGCGTTGATCCAAGAATTTCCAAATAGTATTACTAATGAATGATTATTTATACCAAGTATGATGCAACTTTGACTATTCCCGAGAATAATAATACTCGATATAGCAATAAGTTATGTTTTACTAATGATGACTAAGGATGCTAATAGCTTTAAGTATAATTGTATGGATATTCTGAATTGAACCTTTTTGAAAGTTTCGATTGCGCCAGTCTCAATTAGCTACAAGAAATGACAAACTCTCTTTGAATTTAGAATTCTAGCAGTTTCAGTGATTGATCATTAGTATGTAGCTAGTGAGCGATCTTGTTTACGTTCAAGCAAATGGACCTTATCTTGGTAAAGAAGTTCAGATAAATTTAAGAGCTTATTTTAATTATTAGATTAATGGTCAAAATAAATTATGCAGGAGATACCAATCAATTTGGGCAATCTAACCGCAGCATGGTTAGCTAATTATAGTTTGGAAAATCTTATTATAAATTCGGATAAATAGTAAATTCGGAATATACCTCCTTCATTTGAGTTCAGGTTTTGGGTTAATGTGGGTTATACTCAAAACTTGTCATCTAATTTATGACAGAGTAGTCGAATTACTAAGACACAATATTCGCTAATAGACTTATAAAATTCTTCTCCATGTTTATTTGATTCCACGTTTTGTTTCACGGAAAACTAACTGTGTAGAAAGTAAGCCATGCAAGCACTCGAAATGCGGCCTCAATATTCGCGACGATTTTAAGCCAAATGTTCTGATTTCACTTTCTTGATATTTGGAATAATCTTGGAGAAAGGCTTAAGAATGGACTTATATTTTAATACTTAATTGGATGTAGTTATTTCTACATAAACAAATTAGAAAAGGGCAGTGCAACCGAAACATCGAATTAAGTTCTTGAAATATTTAGGCAAACTTAGATGAAGGCTGTTCTTGGTTCTCACGTTCAGAGCATGATCCTGGAGTGACATAAATAACTTAATAAAGAAAATAAATTAATCTACAATGTTTGAATTTGTGTAACTTAGTTAACACAGAATAGTTTATAGGCGTTTGTAGGAACTAGGAACTTGCATTAGTAAGCTTATGTAAATCGGAATAACTAAAAAGGGGCCCTATTTCGCCATAGAGTAATAGGCATCATTTATACTCAAAAGTGTTGTTCGCATTCCGATTTCGAAGAATCTCCGTTTATAATTTAAAACTGATACGAAAACTGTTACTCGTGCATATTAAATGCTCCTGTTTTTTAATTAATAGGATTTAAGCTTTAACTAGATGGTTAATGTGTTATGAGGAGAAGCTAAAATACCAGGTTTCATAACTCAGAGATTGCAAATCGGCGTCTGCTTCCTGGAAGTTCAATATTCACAGTTTTCCTCTTATCACAGTCTTTAGCCAAATTTAGTTGTGTCCATCTAAATAAAATATTTCTGTCTCATTAGATAGAGCCCTGGCGTTTGCGGGGGCAGTTCAATGTCTTAACCACTACACTGAAATTTGTAATCTGTTAATTGATGTGGCTATCCTATAGCAACCCGCTGCTAATCGCAATCTGATTTGTTGCAGAACGTCACATAAATGCTTGAAAAAATTGGGTTACCAAAAATTGTGTGCATAGCTGCACTACTTAATAAATTGTTACCGAACATTTGAGATGAAAATAACGCCAGATTGTAAGACAAACTTTTTAGAGATTTATATAGTGAAATTCTGTGAAATTTTAGGTTTACGGTGAAATCCTGTGACATTTTAGCTTGGTGGTGAAATTCTATGAAATTTTAGGTTTCAGTCTCCTAAAAATTAACCTGATTTGATAGTTTTTTTATTAACTCTACGAATACTTGTACTGGGCCAAGTGATGACCAGCCGAAAATTGCGAAAATTGCAAATGCGTTTTATATAATCACGACGGGGAACGGGATAAAAACCTATCGGGCTCAGACTCCAAAAAGCAGTATTATCCGAAACCTATATGGTCAGTGATGCAATATGGAAGGTCATCATGGTATTCAGTGATATACTCTCGTTTCAAACAGAGTTGAGGAATTGTTAGATAAAAGTTTGTGAAAAATAGTCTTTTGGTCCAAGCTAGGTTGTCATTAAGAATCATCCGGTCGTCCTTCTGTAGCTTTTATTGTGAATTAACACGTTGCTTACAAACCAGATCAGCCCTCGACAATTTATGTAAATGTAAAGACTGTTTTAATTTTACCGTTTACGGTTTTAATCAGACTGTCTTAAAAACCTAAACAGCTGAAAACTTTTACAGAAAACTTGGATGCAAGTTTACGATTCATATCAAACTTTGCAAACTACCAAATATTCTCATAGCATATTTCAGAACTAATCATTGTAGCATGATTGCATAACACATAAAAAGTGGAATAGAATGGACACGAAAGAAGTGAGCACCGATGGAGTTTTCTTGTTTTCCTGTTGCTGATACTGAAGTTTTATTGTGTCATCGCTAAGATTATGCACTACAAAAATTGTTGAGATGAGATGGAATCGCTATTAGATAGTTACAATTTTCGGACAATTTTCGACTTATCAAAATGCCCTCCAGCTACGACTCTTGCAACAACACTAGTTCATACGAAACGCTGTGTGTGAAAATTGAGTTTGTATCGCTTATGAAAGTTCGAGTAATTGATGAAATGAGGATTAAAATGAACACAGTTGAACTGTAAATGAAAATTGAGCAGCTTTAGCATAAGCATAAGCATAAGCTTAAATCTGAGCCTGGCAGTCAATCCTCCAATCCATAATACAAGGGCTTCGAATTAGCGAAAGTTTCAATTCAATTTAGTGCAGTTTTATAGAATGATTTGAGTATAACTTCGATTCTTCTTAAAAAGATTATTCCTTGTTTGATGTTTTGCCATCTGGAATTTTGAGATTACAAAACTGCTATTTTCTACGATCACGTTAGCTCAAAGGTTGAAGCCACAATCTAGACTGAAAGGCTTCGATAATTATTGAGGAAGTAAACGTTTTCTAACTATTTTAGCCAAAACATAATTTCTAAATTTCTGAACGCAGCCTGGACTCACTGTGTAGTGTTCTCAGTTTGCGATCTATAGCTTTAATTGAAAAAAAAATGAAATAGAATGCGAGCATAAAGCATTAAAGGAAATTAGAAATTTATGGTTATCCGGAGCGTGACCTAGGGCTGCTGCGCCATAGTATTTGGACTATTTATCTATTGCTTTCTCAAGAGCAATTGCTTCACTAGCAATGAATTGTACAAAGGAATTAGGACAGATTGGAATTGGCTAGAGTTGGTTTATCCATTTCCTAGGAAAAGCCTGTTGTTGATCATCTACTAATTCTACTAATCCTGTGCTAAGCGTAGCCTAATTTGACTTAGATTTGCTTACCCATAGTGTACTCTTGCTCATGGTAGCTACAGTAAATTGTATATTAGCAGTTGCGTGTTAACCTGCACACATCGATAAGAGGTCACAGAGTAATTGGATCTACGAAATAAGGGGAGGACGGATGGTTATGTTATGAAAAATTATTTTGAAAATCATAGGCTGTATGGATTTCATTTTATTCTCGAAAACAAAAGTTTCCTTAAGTTAGAGTCACGGTCGATTAGATACAAAGTCATCTCAGCTGTATGAACTTCAGTCAGCAAAACATGTGGGACTTTAGGCCTATGCTTTTCCTACCTTGTAATCTGTAATGGTTCTCAAACTTATGCTGCCTTTGTTGCAAATTTACTTCCAACATCATTGGCTGACTGATTGATTGATTGATTGATTGAGACAATTGATTGATTAGCACCGATGATGGTGACAACTTACCCATTAATACTAACTAATACTGATACCGTCAGTCCATGAAATACAATACATCAATTACTTGGTTAGCCTTTTCGCTGTGTTAGATATTTTGCTTCGCTGAGCTAGGACTTGTCAGGAATAATATCAAGACAAAATGTTTCAAGATTATGTTGTGATTATTTTTTGAAATCTGTGTAAAGACCATTCTTTAAGATAGAATTGGGCTCATAGAGAGAATAAAGCGAAATATTTATGAGATCAAGAACCAATACCGAAAATTCCAGGTAGTCACATCATATTGCCCACTCCACTTAACATTTTGTTGAGGAATCTTAAGTTAAGTTACGTACTGATAATTATACTTAGTTGAAGGAAAACTGTTCAAACTAGCATAACTTCAACCGATAACCCAGGTAACGTCTTGTCGAGCCTTATGCGGTAACAGTAACGATTAAATGTCTAAGAAATAAATCCGCTGTTTAATAATATGACTTGGTGCTTAATTCTAGCCTACAGACCAGGCGCCTCTAGTTAAAATCATTTAGGCTCAAAAAAGATACTGAGATCTCTTTGGTCAAAGCTCTTATCAGTTTGTGGATTTGTTCGAGGATTTGTGTTGTGCCGGCGTCAGAACCAAATTTGAATGTATTTAGATTAGAATCATAAGAATTAATTAGAGCAGACTTAGAATAGAATAGAACTATAGATTTAGGAAAGCATGTGTCCGAATAAACTATTTCCGTCGAAATTGGAAAGCTTTAGATTTTCTGAGACTTCTAAGGGGCACTGTCTTATTAAATATAATACAAATTAAATAGAAATATAGAATCTTTCTCTAAACCATTATTATAAACAAATGTTATCATTTTCCACGAGTATTGTATTTGTTAATATTGGCCAAAGCTAAGGAAAATAGAGTTCTGTAGTATTAGTTGTTTCTATTAAACAGTTCTGAGTGCTTTGTGCTAGGGAAGATAAGAGAAGAAGCTTTGCTGGAATTCAAAATCGAAATTTTGAATAATTTCGCGCAATTGGATACTAAACATGGGAAATCAATCCATGCGAATAAACTGGAGTACTCAGTGTATGAAAGTTTCATGGTTTAACTTACTAAGTGAACCATAACTTGGTGAGCTGACAATTTCTGAAACTCTGAGAAACATTTAAAGCCGAGGTTCGGAGACTGTTCTTTCAAAGATATGCACAAAATTTCAGAAGTTAACGCTATACCTAAATTTTAGCGCTGTCAAAGAATGAATCAGATATTTCTCGCACGAAGAAGCCAATTGTAACTAGCTTGTATGGACGAATTAAACATTGCATAGAAAGGTATAGAAACCTTCAATAATCTGAAAGCTGTTATTAATATTCGATTTTGGAACAACTCTGCCCTAATTTCTAAAGATACTGTTTTACGAAAATTGAGACAGGTTCAACGACATGGTTCAACGACATACTCTTTTTTATCTATTTATGGTAGTTCTGCCGTTTTGTTCTGACGGTTCATTTGAGAATTCTATTTTCAAAACGTTCTGATGTTTTGAGCAATGTCTGTCCTACTTTGAAATTAACTTAGCTCTCTAACCTCTAACCTCGACCAGTGACTGTCTTTAACCTCGCGTGGATTCTAAATGGCATTACATAACTGTTAAATTGAGCCACAATCAGCTAGGCATTTCGGATCTGACTGGGAAAATCTAACCCACCGTGCAAATATATACTTTTAACAATTTTCTGGATTTTCTAGTTACTGTTAGTTACCATTAGTTACTTTCAGTAGTTAACTTTTACCAGCCTAGCGGAACTGAGAAACAACGTAATCACGGTGAATTTAAAAAAAAGTTGCCAGAACAATAGAGATCCAGACTAATTTTTAGAGTTAGCTGGAAACATAAAGTTGAACATCAGTCACAATACAATGGCTTTTCGAATCCTATCCACTATGTTATGTCTAGTCTGCGGCGGCAAGCTAATGATTGCTCTTGTTAAGTTCGCCATCGGTCTGTCCTATATCAACATCACGTCCCCAAGGAATTAACATCTGTCCAACATGATTTGCTTGTCTACTACTTTGAGCGGCGAACCAATCTTAACAATTTAGCAACTGATCAACATTGTAAACACTACTTTAGCATAAATTAGCAAAGATTGGCTGATGATGACTAACTGCGAAATTTACCGTAGATTTT
Organism: Trissonchulus latispiculum; assembly: GCA_030248195.1. Taxonomy (NCBI): domain Eukaryota; kingdom Metazoa; phylum Nematoda; class Enoplea; order Enoplida; family Ironidae; genus Trissonchulus; species Trissonchulus latispiculum. Next base: position 10,902 of record JASAND010028887.1, read on the forward strand.
GGGACGAGTAATACTTCTACAAGTGAGCCTTGAGCACTTTCTACACAGCTAAACGAGCATCTAATAGCTATGTATCAATCTCAGAGGTTTTAGGTTTTTAAAATTAAGGTATAAGTTTAATTACTGTCTGCTCAAATATTTTTTGTGTACTTAAGATGGTTGTTGGCGATATAAAAAGGTGCAATCGGTGCTGATCAATGATCAGTCTCGTTAATATGCAGAGTTCGCATATGGCTTAGCGGTAGTAAAACTTTGATTTCAGATTCATAAACGTTATGACCCAAACTTTTGAAATTAAATAAAAAGGCTGTTTTTGCAGTATCAGTGGAGACTCCCGACGGGCGAATAGGACGTCAATCGCTTTGTCGCGAGCGGTACTATAATAAACAGTCTTTATGCTTATTCCTACATGAGACACGGTGGATCTGC
>JASAND010028889.1:0-19688 GCA_030248195.1 Trissonchulus latispiculum
TTGGAGGACGCCATGTTTTTGTTCAGAAGAACCTTCGCTTCTCTGCTTCTTGTCTGTCGTTACTTTTAATGCATGAACAGGGCACGCTCTTTGCCAAAAAATAGCATGTGGGAATAGAAGGTGCTATCTCATTTCACACAGAAGAAACAGCTATGTTCTGGAGGAGAAACAAAGGAGACCTCTAAAGAAATTTTGACCAGAAATATTTGTATTTCTGACGAGTTAGAGACTTCTTCGAAATTCATTAAGAATTCCTATTGTACATAGTTTACTAATTTAATTTTGTAGGAATGTCCCGCTTCTATTTGTTATCGAAGACGGACATTTTGCTACATTTTAACGTTTGATACTGAATCACCTTTTAATTTCGAAAATTTGCTGAATAGTCCCTGCTCTGGAGTCGGAGATAGAGCAACATGCCTGGCGGATTCGGGGGCATGTCTCCCTCTAGAACGTACATAATCTCAGTCCTCTCTCGAAGTTTCGATTACCCCTACCAGTATGCGGTTATTTTTTGTTTTTTGGAAAATTTAGGATTCCAACCAGGCTTTTTGAGTCCAGGTGTGCGTCTGGACGCAAAGTTTCTTGTATCCGGACGCTTATATCAGAAAAGTGCCCAAAAATTGCTCCGGTATCCGGGTATCCGAGCGTAGTAGGGCTTCGGGTCAGGGTTTTTTTGCGTCCAGATGTTGGCGCAAAGTTTCTTATCTGGACGCAATAGAATTTTAACGGGACGCAAGCTAGACGCATCGTTATTTCGGAAGAAAATTCATTTTTGTAAGAGTAAAAACTTTAAATGTTTCCAGTAACCATTTTTCCGTTTCTTCCAAAAATTTCTTCGGATTCTGGAGGCGCCGCCCCAGACCCCTGATACTTGGTGTTTACCACTTGGAATGCCAAGATTACAAGTTCACGTATCAATGTTATTTGTTAAGTTGTTGTCCACCTGTATTCATATCAGATCTTTTTGAACTAATAAATGGCATAACATAACTAAAATAATACTGCTCGACACATACACGCTTCTTCTTTATTGACACAGGCTTTATTCAAAATTTACAGATGCAATTTACATTTTCACAAAAATGTATTAGCGTTCGATGGTTTAGTTAGATGTAACAGCTGCCAAATTAATCATTTTATACATTTCCATTACGGATTTAATTGAGAGTTGCAAAAAATCTCTAACTTCTGGGAGGCTCCGTCCCCCAGAGCCCCCGGTCTCATTTGCAATACTGTTTTCAGAGATCAGTAGTTCTCAGAGTTTTCAATACTGAATGTATGGTTAATATATACTATATTCCTGTTTTCTTCTCAATGCCATTCCTAAAGATTTCATTAAGTTTTAATATATGCTTTAATTAGTTTAACTATATACAACATTGAAGTCTCGGTATAATCGGTGTGTCAATAATATCGAAAATTACTCAAAGTATGAGTTTGATGTAAGAGATGCCGAATAAAATCAACAGCATCAGCAACAACTTTCTAAATAGTCTAGTGTTACGGTAGTGTCTCTTTTGCGCGCGTAAGTGTTAAATAATATGATAAGTCTGACTCTATGTTAAAGAGTCCCGTTTGCGCGCAGTTCCCGTTTGCGCGGCATCCCAGTTTGTCAACTCGCCAGCTTGTCAATTCCCCAGTTAGTCAACTCTTTTTTAGTTCATGCCCACTTAGCCAACTCTTTTATAAGGCATCCCCAGCTTGTCAACTCTTTTTCATGCCATCCCCACTTTGTCAACTTGTTTTCGTGTTAACCAGTTTTTCTTAGGGGCGGACTTGCTTTACACTATCTAAAATAAAGCTGTAACTTTAAACCCGTATTAATTAATTAATTTAAACTGAAATATTAAATTTCTAGTCGTAAATAAGATTTGACATGGAAAGCACCAACACCAACTGAGAAAATAGTTTCAACATATTAAATTTTAATTTCATTTTAAACTCAGATTAAAATCTTTACAAATATTTAATTTTTTAGAGTTTGTGCTCAATTGATGCTTTCTAGATCAAATCTGCAGATGATTAAATAATAATATTTCTGTTTAAATTGACTAAAATTATTTGTGAAAGTTATAGCTGTTCCTCCTAGGAAAAACTGATTATCTCAAACAAGAATTCACAAAGTGGGGATGGCACTAAAAAGGGTAGATAAACTGGCGATGCCTTATAAAAGAGTTGACTAAGTGGGGATGAACTGAAAAAGAGTTCACAAACTGGGGACAAACTTATTTATAGGGATTAGAGTTGACAACCTGGGGAGTTGACAAACTGGAGAATTGACAAACTGGGGACAAGAAAAACCGTTTGGGCGCACGCCCATTTGCGCGCAATTCTAACTTGGGTTTTATTGAATAATGAATACAAGATACGTCTTCAGAAATTAACAAACAACATGTAAACTTAAAGTTACACATTTATGCAATTGTATGCAGTTTATATACCCTTAAAACCACTAGAATTATAAAAAAGTTAGATACATATTCATTAATTAAACACGTTAAACAAACAAGCATTAAACGCATACTCATTTAGTAAGAATACAGCAATTATAAACATTTTTCGCATTAAACAGTGCAGTTGCAAATTCTAAACAACTGGAACCTAAACTAGAACTTAGCTTAAGAGATGTTGAACATGGTCAAGATAAAGCAGAATTTCAACATCCATAAGCTCAACAAAATTTGCTAAGGTGGCGTGGAGGTAGCTCGGCGATGGCTAAAAACGACTTTGGCTGCATTAATGTTGTTGTCGTTGTCATTTTATGCAAATTTTAATAAAAAACGTTAATTTTTCAAAAAATTTCACGAATTTGTTCTTGAGGTACAAGCCCCCCCCCCTAAACATTTCAGTTTAAGCCCCCTCAAACTTTTTTGAGGACAAGCCACCCCAGGACCCGACCCTATATTAATGTATACCTTCAAGGGTAATTTTCAGAGAATCGGGAATATCAGCGACTAACATTATTACCGGCAATCGTTGGCTGTAACCGCGGTAGAGTGAACTTCGGCACCTTCGATAAGATCCTGTTGCATTCTACACAGATTGACGCAATACGGGGTCCACGGAAAACCGACGCGCAATCTAAAAAGAAAATCGTTCAACATTAAGCAGTTCGGAATAGTCAAAGTAAAAACTATGTAGATTAATTTTTCGAGGCTTTTAAGCTTTTAAAAGTTTAAAATAACCAGCTATCCTTTGCATTTCAAATAAATTTCTTGAAAGCAAAATCGAAATTTGTTGCAATTGCAATAACCTCCTCTAAAATTTTTTTAAATTTAGATTCTAGCTTAATTTGGCTACTAAAATTTAATACACATCGCAAACATAGGTGTACAAACGTCACTAGTCACGGATCCGATCTAATTTAGACTGTGGTTTAAACTTAAATTGTGATTACCATGCAACAAGTTTGCAATACAGAAAGAAAATATATTCCGATCACAAATTAGAAGTTACAATGAAAGTACACAGAATACATGTTAAAATGTAATACGTATAATCTAAATGTTAAGACATTTCGCACTTAGTTTGGCAACTGCGCAGGTGTAGGCATTTTTCGACTTCTCTCCTGTCTCCGAAACTTCCTTTCTAGCTGTTTTTGGTATTTGATGAACCTCAAATTCCGCCACTGCTTGTCCATAAAATGGCGCCTCAAAAAGGGTGTGAATTTAGAACACTAGTCTTATAGTATGACCTTTTCACTTTGTATTTCATATTCTGTTATGTACCCTAGTGTTAATACGTTTCTCCGAAGAACCTTATTTTCACGATTTACCATTTTTATTTTCATAGCTAGAAACTGACTTTCAATATGAATGCACATTGAACTTTCCAGTACCGTGCAAACGAAACTGCCGTAAGGTCAAAGGTAGTAGAAATCAAATTGGTTTGCGCGCAAATCGGACACATTGAAGTTTTGTAAAATGCGTGCAATTGAACGTGACTGCGCGCAAATGGGAGTGAATTAGTGTTACACTAAAGAAGTTATCGAAATTTTCATAAATAAAACAATTTTTGGCACAAAAACATGCTAAAACAAGAATTTTACCTAGGACGCAAAATTTCTTAACGGGACGTAACTTAAACTTAGCGGGACACAAGGTTGACGCAAGTCCGAAAACCAAAAACCCTTGGAACATGTTCATGTTCATGTTCATCTGCCCCCTCCCCTAAATGAGCCCCCTGCATAAGTTTGGCCATCACTCCTCACCGATTTTTGTCCGGAGTCCGAGTTAATGTACGATTTTATCCTCACCCAACAACAATCCTTGTTTATGGAAAAATTAGGATACTCAACAACAATCCTTCTTGCTTATGGAAAATTAAGATCCTTTTCCACTTTCCAGTACCAGTGCAGACTAATAATAATCACGGGACCCGTGAAAACTTCATGCTTATACACTATAGTTTCTTTCTATTGCACCGAGCGCGAGCATTAAGCAGGTGGATGACACAGAACAGAGAACAGCTGCAGTACAGTGCATCTGATCTACGTATTGTTATCATTTCTGTCGGGATCGTTATCATCTGCTCGGCACTAAAAAGCAAGCCAAGCTAACTTGTCAAATCACGTTATTGTGAGCTAGTCTAGTCTATTATGTCGTAATGTTGCAGTAGGCAGTTTTTGTAAGACCTTTCACAATATATACTTTATTTTCCTTATACATATTATCTGCATACATTTTTAGTTTTACGTAAGACTGAAGCATTAATTTTAAATTTTATTTAATAGTTTTAATTTTACATTTTTATACGGATTCAGCGAGCATAATACAATGCTTCATACTATCATTTGGTGTACCTTATTCTCAGGATTGACTACTGTCGGCATAACGGTAAGAAGGGAAGAATAATTATAAACTGTGCAAAAAGAGCAAAAAGTTTCGCTAAAAACATACCAGTTTCGATTTTTATGACATGCAAGTAGTGTATATCCCCCCTACGCCAGTAAACTTCAGCCTCAATCAATTATCCATGCTATAGTACTCACGGTAATATTAAGTAGTCTCGACAGCTGACGCTGCTACTTTTTCCCTTAACTCACGTTAACTAAAACAAGACCTAGTATGACTGTCTGCCGATAAGCAGACAAACTATCAAATGACGTCATCACTTTAAGCAGCTGTATTAATTAACAGCTGTTTTTGGATATCAATTTTTTCTCGTCTTGCTGCATGGGCCCTTTTTTAAATAATTTTCTGTTTCCGGATTGCTGGCATCGTCTAGTTTTGTCATGAGAGAAAAGCAACTTACGACAACTTTCATTTCTAATTGCAAATTTGTCAGGTTAACTTATTTTCCGCAAATAAACATATCAGTCACCGTCTATGCAAAACCAGCATGCAAAACAAACCGAAGATTCTCAGGTAGATATTCCCTTCCTGATAATTAGCTAGTATTATATCACAATTCCGTCAATTTGACCAAATCGACCATTCTTGACCAATTTTACCGTTCTTCTTTAGCATTAGCTGAAGTGGGCATTACAGTGGCCAAGGCGCAAGCAACTACACGTTGTATTGTCGCTAAATTTATGTTTATTCTGCTGATTTACTTGTTTTTGTCACAGAATTCTATATTATTCTGCTGATTTACTTGTTTTTGTCACAGAATTCTAAATGCTGACAAATGTAATAGACTCTGTCAGATCTGGACTGGATTTCTTTGTATTGGAGGGGGTCGTGTCTCCAATAAACTTTTGTTTGGTTCGGGGTTGTTTGTAGTTGGGCTAGACTAGACTAGATCTGATCAGGATCCAAGACACGAGTCAAGGTCGGCACGCAAAGATGGATCTTCGCTTAGATTGATGCTCCGGCTGTAGTGGTATGCTGACAACCAGGGCTCAATAGCTGACCTGAAATGGGGTCTAACAGGGTGAGTTCGTTTTAGGCAGGGGAATCGGGAATTATAGTCTCTATGGGCGACTGTCGGTTCAACTCTAACCTCAATACGGAAAGAGTTGGGGATCTCTGAAATATACGCGAAAGCCGAAGCAGCTAAAAGGATAATTATTTATTATTACAAATTGAACACACAGGGTCACTAATTTTCAGCAGACAATGATTCACAAATTGAACACACAGGGTCACTAATTTTCAGCAGACAATGATTCACTGCAGTTATGGTTTTACAATCAACAGATACTGTCTGCCAGAATTGCCTTTTGGTTTTGGTTTGACTGGTACTTTCTCGGTTAGGGCTGGTTATCCGGTTTCGGGGTCTCTACAGTACTCTTGCTTCAGGTATAACACACTCTAGTGCTGCTACGGGCTAACTATTGACTAAACCGGTATCCTATATGCTTCAACTCAACTCTTAGGCTCTGTGCTAGCCTCTACTGTGACTCTGTCCCTTACACTAACTCTTGGGACCACACACACGCAAGATACGCTACTTAACAACTATTTATAATCCGAATCGGGTGGGAGCGAGGTTGGCTTTGCTCTGGCGTCTCCGTATAATTGACTGCCCAGAATAACTGAATTTCGAGAAGAGTTCCGGTCTCTGAAAAGGGCAATGACAATTACAGGCTGGGAGAGTGTCGGTTATGGTCGGAAAGGTCGGATCGGCTTCCTCAGATAATTATCTCAATTTTATAACAATGCAACAGGTAGATTGTCAACAGTTTCAATATAGGGCAGCTTCAAATGTTAGGATCAAAATGTAAGCGGTTCCACTTTCGCTGTACATGTTATTTTTTAGTGTTACAAGACAAGATGATGTTTTCCGGTTTTAAACGGTTTCCCAACAATGAATCAGGCAGGTATCGTCGTCTCCGCAATTAGACGCCCCAGACTGTACCAAAAAGTACGTCCAACAAGTACCTAATCAGATATTCCAACTGGGCTGACTGAACAGGACTCCAAATGACACAAAGAACCAGGATCTTCCGGATCCACTAAGTAACTGATTACCACACTGACTGAGCGAGACAGGATACTGACAACAAGACCAAACTGACTTCTCCAACTAGACAGACTGACAGACTAGATTCCAGTAGCAGATGACATGCTTCTGGCGGAGAGACTGATCGGCTACCAGAATCAAATGGGTTAAAACCCATTAGAAACAGAGGTGGTGGGGATTAAAACCCCAGAAACTATTGTCCGGACCGATTGGCTTTCACGTGCGGGTTCAAGACCCGAATTGTGTATTGTGTAATGTGTAATGTGCTATTTCATAGTTTTAGGTTGGAAACGGATGAAAATTGGCGTTTTTGAAGATCAAACGGAAAGAGAGGACCAAGCTTGGGCCATTCCGGCCTACTTGGTTAAATATGCAATTGAGGCTCTGGCCGAGCCTCTCACGGGCATGGAGTCACGTAGGCACTACTCAGCTTTTACTACAGACCTAAACTACAGCTAAACTGACCTAATCTATTTACTACGTAGTACCCAGTATGTGAGGAGTAACCTATTTGTTATAACTGACGACTAATACTTAATTAAGGCCCAAATCTGGCCACTAAACAGGATACTGTTACATACTACTGATTATTACTGACTATTACCGACTATAGACTACCTGGTACTAACTGAGGCCTATTTCATACCCTACAGGCCTAACTAGACTTAATTGATCAACATCAACCTTCGGGTGATGATCATCACATTGTGATGTCTAATGCAGCAAACAACAACAACAACAACAACAATAATGACGACAATTATAGACCTAACCTGGGTTGGTAACCTACCATTGGGTTCCTAGAACATATTATCGCAATTATACAAATGAGGTTACCAACCCTCTTAACCTGGGCCTAGAGATCTAACCTAATAATGGTAGACTACCCCTCCTTTGCAGAGGGCCTGCACCCTGAACCGGGTGACTTACGCAGGCCTCTGGGGGTCAATCTATAACCGGATTTCACATACTAGTGACAAGTAACAATTATTAACAGGCCTAGCTAACACTACAATATTAACCGCTATTACTGGTACTAACTATAATTACTAATGCTAATTATACCTACTAAACTGACTAAACTGTTATTTCTTACCTAACTTAACTGTTTATGATATAAGTTCTAATTGTTATGCCTAACTACTGCTTAATATTATTGTTTAACTAATTACTTCCCTACGGACTACACTCAAGACCTCCGCGAAGGGTTTACATGAGCAGTCCCATTCATACAGTTATTAACACACAGCAGACGCAGACGTAATTTCATTCATACAAACACACATACCACTTTCACACGCTCATTTAGACAGTAGACACACACAGCCAATCGTAACTACACTATTTCATGCATACCGGTTCAGTCATGCACTCGCAGTCACTCACACAATTATTCAGATACAGTTATGCAACATTCACACCTCACGCATACTTGACTTCTCTCACAACCTCAACTGGAGGAGTTTACGTGAGGAGCCGCATTTATACAACACAATACAAATTACAATCCTAACAATGCTGAAATGGGGCTAATTCCCAAAATAGTAGCCTGATTAATTCGTATAACTAGCTACGGTTGCGTGGAAGTGCAATATAGTTCGGGAATGGCCCAGAAATGGCCATTCCCACGTGATCACCCGTGTATTTTGTTTGTACTTTGTGGGTGTAAAAGCCAACGGGGACAATAATTGCTGTTATAGCAATTATTACAAAAGAATAGGCTAAGGACAGCTTTATTTGAAGGGAAGCCGGTATTCCCCAACTAACGTCTTAATAGTTATTAGGTTAAACAATATTTAAAAGGTGGAGTTTTCTGCTTTTAAAGTGTTTTTAAACAACCTCACGTTTTACCCGGCAATGGTTAAAAACACAACAAGGTTATAACAGTGGCTTTGGACTTGTGACAACAAACATGGCCGGCAACTCTAGTTGCCGGTTGTGGGGATTGAGGGGGCCCTAACCTGACAAAACCTACTCCCGGGGAGTGGCCTAACTCCCCTTCCTCAAGGTGGGTAGATGAGGGTCCTTCCTTAGTACTAACTACCCGAAATTTATGTTGATTTTAGGGTGGAAAATTGGGTTTTGGTGTGGATACTGAAAGGGTTAAAAGGAGGTAATTAGTGGTTTTGGAGTGGATTATTGAATAAGAATAAATCCACGGTAGTTTGTTTATATATTGGGCTAAAAAGGGCTTTTTGGGAAAAATACATAAAATGGAGAAAAATAAAAAAAGGGGCGATTTTAAAGCCATTTGGATGAAAGTAATTTGCGAGGTTCGACTGCTCGCAAATCACCAGGGAAAGAACATAAACGAAAGAAGAAGGAAATTACGATCAAGACCCCAGAGGATGGGGCGAAAGGCCCACACCCTCACAATTACAACTACGACAATGGTGGGCACAAGGCCCGAAAAGTGCTGGAAAAATGGCCTTCCGGGGTCCGAAGACCCGGGTAAATCGTGAGAGTGATGGGGCCCGGGGACCGCCTTTCAGGCATAAGGGTCCCCGGGCCAGAAGCAGTGCACCCGGTGGGCCGTCCGAGGACATATGGGCTCACGGGGGCGGCCAGAACGTGAGTGCCTGGCTGGCAGGACCTAAAAGAGAAACCCTAGGGGAAAAAAGGGGGGAGGAGGGAGATGCTTAAGTTCAGGCCTCCGTATAATTGGCACAGAACACATCTCCCCCGGAGACATACGGACAATAAAAGGGGGCTAACGAATAAAGCTAATGTTATTAGGGGAGAGAGAGCAACCTCTCTCCCCGACTGCCAGCCAAACACTGACTGCAAACTGCTAATTGCAGTCGAGACCCCAGTAGGGGGTTGGCCTTAAGCTTTCTAGCCTCTGATTGGGTGCTTTTGGTGATCACGCTTTTGTTATTGGGCTACCGAGTCGTGACCTACGGTAGCCCACAGGCGCGTCTGGCGGCTGGAGGACCCCCAAATTAATGGGAACAGATGACCCCTAACTCAGACAGAAAGGATACTTTAAGTATCAAGTTTTAAGGTTCTCTGCTGGGGCCCATAAATTTGGAGTAAACAGAAACTCCAATATTTTCAAGAAACTTGGTCCTCCAGCGGCCAAGACAAAGGGTTCCCTTTGCTTAGTAGACAGCAAAGGGTCCTCACCTGTTTGGTCCATCAAGGACCCAAAAGTGAAAAACAAATTACGTAAGTAAAACGAATACCTAAGTTAAGACTAATAAGACTAAAACTAATAAGCACTTACCTAACTAATAACTTAAGTACCTAAGTACCTATTATTATTGTATATAACTGTATGTATGTATATATTTGTACTACCTATATTTGTTTACCTATTTGTACTGAGTAGTGCAGAGGCTGAATTCAGCCTTTTAAGGGTGGGAGGTCAGCGGTGACCCTTATAAGGTCACTATTGTATGACTTACGTGAATGAATGCATGAATGGCATTCGTTCACGTAAGGTCTGGGAGCTTTCCACGCTCTCCAGACAAACAGGCGGGCGGTCAAAGAAGGCCGAACCCGTATAAGGGAGAAAAGGAAAGGGAGGAGTTAAATAACTCCCTAAATAATGGAACTAAAAAATAGTATGTAGGATTTAAAATGTGTAACTAACTTGTACTTTTTTGTTGTTTTAGGAATTAGAGAAGAAGAGACCGTGTTATTGTGTAAATGTTCGTGTTTATTGTGTAATTGTACTAATAAGATGAAATAATGTGTGTTTTCTTGCTATTTAAGGTGGAATTATGCCAACACTGGCCATTACGCAACGCTGACGTGAAGAGGGGAAGGACAGAGGAATTAAGGGGGTCTCAATTACGACCGCCCTTACACAAGACTGATGCAATAGGGGTTTTGCGTAATCGTAGGAGGCCTCAATACGGCCGTCCCACACACGTACAGGAAGGGCAAAAGGTCAAAGGTTCGAATCCTTGCACTAAGAGTTGAGATAGCTTAGGTAATTAATTATGCATATTTTAGACAATTCTAACACCTAATAAATTCACTAATTAGTGTAGTTCGGGGGCCTCAATACGGCCGCAGGAACACAGTTAAGACACCTTAATCAGGCCCTGATAATTAACCAGCTTATTGTGATTTTTGAGGCAATTCTGGCAGCTCTGACAGACACAAGATACAAGTACAAGTAATAATTGACAATTGCAGATAAAGCATGTTCCTTTATACAATTACCTGACATAGAAAACTGGGCTGGCCATAAGATCTTCAGCAGAACTAATTAATAGAACTAATTAATAACTCACTAAAGTCTGACCAAAAAATCTTGGAACCGAACAGTCAGCACCAGTCCTGAGTTATCCTTTGAAGGTAGTCTATATAAAGTATATATTTTTAGAATCCTCAGGAGGAGGAGATTCCGATAAACCCATCATATCCGGTCTATATCCGGTTACCGGATACTAAATCGATAAAAACGCTTCAGATTCGGAAGAAAAATTCTAATCAATTCATACTCTAGTATATTAGTCCTTGGCTCAAAACATTTCCGAAAATCGGGTCACATCCGGTCCATGTCCGGTAACCGGATGCACAGGTCACAAAAACTGTACAGCAAGATGGGTAGGTCGTACAGGTTTGCTGATTGGATTTTTTAATTCCTCGGGTCGAAATTAGTCTGTATCCAAAATTTTGTCCGGTTTGGGCCAAAATTGCGTGATCTATGGTCGTATCCGGTTCGCAAAAAAACCGGAAAAACCGGTTTTTCAGGCCTGGTGCTCGGAATCGCGGATTAAAAATGTTCCCTTTTGGCACAATGAATGCTTGGGCGGCTACTTTCATTTTACCGGTGTCAAAGCAATCGAATATCCGGTCCATTTCCGGTTCTGAGCTTTGAAGTTTGAGATTTCATGGGCTATTATCTCAGTATCCGGTCGGTCCGGAAGTCAAATTATTGCATTAAAATTATATTTGGTCTATCCCTAACCAACACCAACCTCAAATTACTTCATATCTGCTGTAAATTTTGAATGGCAGCGTTTTAAAAATGGTTCAAAAATTATATTGCATGTTATATTGCAGGTTATATTGCATGCGACAAAGGTAAGCGTATGGGATCAAATCTCATGTCCGGTTTAACAATTAGACAAAACAAACAAAAATCACCCATTTTTACAACGCTGCCATTCAAAATTTACAGCAGATATGAAGTAATTTGAGGTTGGTGTTGGTTAGGGATAGACAAAATATAATTTTAATACAATAATTTGACTTCCGGACCAACCGGATACTGAGATAATAGCCCATGAAATCTCAAATTTCAAAGCTCAGAACCGGAAATGGACCGGATATTCGATTGCTTTGACACCGGTAAAATGAAAGTAGCCGCCCAAGCATTCATTGTGCCAAAAGGGAACATTTTTAATCCGCGATTCCGAGCACCAGGCCTGAAAAACCGGTTTTTCCGGTTTGTTGCGAACCGGATACGACCATAGATCACGCAATTTTGTCCCAAACCGGACAAAATTTTGGATACAGACTAATTTCGACCCGTGGAATCCAAAAATCCAATCAGCAAACCTGTACGACCTACCCATCTTGCTGTACAGTTTTTGTGTCCTGTGCATCCGGTTACCGGACATGGATCGGATGTGACCCGATATTCGGAAATGTTTTGAGCCAAGGACTAATATACTAGAGTATGAATTAGTTAGCATTTTTCTTCCGAATCTGAAGCGGTTTTATCGATTTAGTATCCGGTAACCGGATATAGACCGGATATGATGGGTTTATCGGAATCTCCTCCTCCTGAGGATTCTAAAAATATATACTTTATATAGGCTATCTTCAAAGGACAACTCAGGACTGGTGCTGACTGTTCGGTTCCAAGATTTTTTGGTCAGACTTTAGATTAGCCTTTTCTGGCAGATTTCCGAGTAGGGCCTAGATTATTCTTTACTCAGGCCACCTTATACTAGTTTTTCAATAACCTATTCCTGGTTGCTAGGTGAGGCTGTAATAACGCGAAACGCCTTTTTACTGAATAAAACAACAATTACAGTAGCAGAAACAGTAATTTCATTATAGCCTCACCAAGTAAATACCCTTATCATCCACTAATTCGTTCTTTTCATCAATTATCTCCTTTATAATGGGATCACTACCGAAAGCAATGTGCTCAGCAAATTTATTCAACACCAGGCAGTTAATAGTTCTTCTGATTCAGAGGGTAAGATCATCAAAGGCTTCTCTGTTTGCTTCTTTGTTTGAGTAACCATCTTCCTCGTATTTCTTTGATATCCGAGATAAGCGCAGCCTGTGTTTTGCTATGACTTGCTCTTTGCGTTGCTTTTCTCTCATGACAAAACTAGACGATGCCAGCAATCCGGAAACAGAAAATTATTTAAAAAGGGGCCTATGCAGCAAGACGAGAAAAAAATTGATATCCAAAAACAGCTGTTAATTAATACAGCTGCTTAAAGTGATGACGTCATTTGATAGTTTGTCTGCTTATCGGCAGACAGTCATACTAGGTCTTGTTTTAGTTAACGTGAGTTAAGGGAAAAAGTAGCAGCGTCAGCTGTCGAGACTATTTAATATTACCGTGAGTACTATAGCATGGATAATCGATTGAGGCTGACGTTTAGGGGGGGGGTAGGGGGTTATAATTACCGGGTTATAATGTAAAAACTTTCGTTGGTCGATTGTAGAAGTTTGGCTGACTGCAAAAAGTAAATTTTAACTTATATATGGTTAGTTAATTTAAAAAAATAAACCAAGTACAGGGAAATAGAAAAAGAAGGAACTATATGAGCACTGAAAACTTGAATTTGAGGATGAGTGTTGAAAATAAACACAGTATTCCACAGAATCCCTCAAAATTTCAGGAAAACTGTTGAATATATAATTCAAGGTTAACCATAATTCCACAGTTTTCCTGAACGAAAAACGGAATTCTACAGAGTTCCTGAAAATATCAGGAAAACTGTAGAATAAGTCAAGGCACGCCATAATTCTATAGTTTTACGATTCCTGATTCTACAGTTTTACGTTGTGTGTGTGTGTGTGTGTGTGTGTGTGTGTGTGTGTGTGTGTGTGTGTGTGTGTGTGTGTGTGTGTGTGTGTGTGTGTGTGTGTGTGTGTGTGTGTGTGTGTGTGCGCGCGTGTGTGTGTGTGTGCGTGTGTGTGTGTGCGTGTGTGTGTGTGTGGGCGTGCGTGCGTATGCGTGTAGAACTATTTATTTAATGTTTTTTGCAGGAAACAATTCCATCACTGATAAAGGCATCCGATCTCAGCCATTCTACTGAATTCGTGCTAAATGATGGCGACTGCACTTCTTGCCCGGGAGGAACTTGCTGTCAATATGAGACAAATAGTACTATAGGCTGCTGCAATTTCGAAAATGCAGTATGCTGTTCAGATATGCTTCATTGTTGTCCTCAATATACGACATGTGATGTTAAGCACGGCTACTGTACACAGGTTGGCGATTTTAGAATTCTTAGTTAAGGCAGGGGGCTACTATGTTTCAAGTTTGTCGGACTCATAGGTTAACGCGGGAGGGTCTGGGGGGGGGTGCAAGCCCCCCACTCGGACAAGGTACAAGCCCTACCGCCGTCGGGGACAATAGTAAGGAGAAAATGGGCAAGGGCGAGCAAAAATGGTCGAAAAAAAATTTGCTTTTACACTGAAACTTTTAAAAATTTCCGGTTTCGCCGACATTTTTTATCTAAAATATGTAAGTTTTCGTGAAAATCGGTCAAAATTTTGAAATTTTTAATGTTTTCAAAAAATTCAAGAATTTATTACAAATTTAAGTAAAAAATCGAAAATTTTAAAAAATTAGCGTTAGTTTTGGAAAAATTTCACAATTTATTTTTGCGGTACAAGCCCCCCATGAAAATTTCAGTTCAAGGTACAAGCCCGAGCCCCCTCAAAATTTTATGGGCATAGGCTCTCCAGTCCTATATCGAAAAACATGTTAATTACAGCTACTGTCATATTTCAGTGGAAAGAAAGATTCTTTCTTTCTTTCTTTTCTTTGTTTTCTTTCTTTTTCTTTTCTTTCTTTCTTTCTTTAAAGAAAGAAAGTTTGGCCATCACAAATATGATGGACACATGTTATGCTGCCAGCCCAACCTGTCTGACCTTCTGACTTAACTTAAACTCAATTGCATAGTCCACTAAAGTAGTGCTTAAGATGCGTGTGTGTTAGAAGTAAAGATGAAGATCAAATATCACAACATTGGAGGTTCTTTTGAAATTGGCTTATAGTTGGCAGCAGCTGTCAAGTTAAGTCAAGTTAAGTGGCGTCTACCTAAGGTCACTGAAATTTCTTTTCTTATGCAACTTTTCTTTCTTTCTTGAAATTTTCCTTTTCTTTCCACTAAAATATGACAGTAGCTGTATGGTGCTAGCTATGAGGCTGGAATTTGGCAGAGACCCTATAGAAGTGCACATTTGTGTGAAATGGTAGGAAATTTTACCTGTTTAAAGAATTCTATGTATCTTCAAAGATGGTCAGAATAGCCATTTTTGGGTCATGAGACCCGGGATACCACCCAAAATCGATATCGAAAAACAAATTTTAGCATAATACTATCTAACATTTACTCGTTGTCAAAGTCGAAACCGTACTGGAAAAGATAGCCACACCAAATTTGAGCTCGATTATTGAAGGTTTTGCGACTTCCGTGAAAGCGGGAAGCTCCTACACCGGATCGAAAACTACAAAATATTTTGTATTATAACCATTGGTCAAGTTTCGGTTTATTCGACTGATACCTGGGCTGGGTCTTTCATTCCGGGTCCCCGGCTGAGTCCGAAAACTTGGTCTAACCTTTCTGGCTTCTCAGTGAACCAGATTTTAGAACGTAACGTTGTCTGAATGAGATTTTATATTACTATCATATATTATGAACTAAAATTGAGCAAAACATTAGATCACTTTGCATTCTGGTTTAAAGGGACTTAAGCTGACAAGTTTTTTAGACGGTAGAATTTCTTGCCATATGGCACAAATATACACACATATAGGACTGTGTATGCCAAATTACAGCCTCAACTTGCACTGGATTTAAAATTTTGTTTTCGTCAACCCAATAGAGATCATCACTTGGAGATCAATTCTCTCCGCTGTACATGTAAGCTACTGTTGTCTAGTATTTTTTACGGATGGGGACACAGCCAAATCATCCTGTCAAACAGTAACTTTGATGCTAAGATCAGCAGTAATTTTTAATTTATGATGGTAGTAGAGAAAAAACGGGGAGGGGCGAGGGGCACCTAAACGAGACCGCTGTACGCGCCTGGAAGGCAACCAAGATCAGTATATATCCGATATCTTTTGACTACATCCATGCTGTATATCTGTGCCAAAAGGTAGCCCAATTGGACAATGTCGGGGCGATTAGATTTTAGTACCCTCCCTTTCAGAGTTGGCAAATGGGACGAATTCTCTGATCCCATCCCATCCCATCCCACCAGATTTTCAAATTCACCGTCCCATCCCATCCCATCCCATTTGTCCGAACTAGCTTTTTCCAATCCCATATAATCCCACTTGCAGTATTTTACCTTACAATCGCTGTAGCATTGAAATTTTAATATTGGCATAACTGCATAAGGTCTAATCCTTTTGTGAGGGGAACTTTGAAGCGAAATAAACTTTCGCAATTTTGTGAATTGGAAAAATTTGACACACCGTTTTAAAGCTTATAATCAGCAAATCCGAAAAAAGCAAAAAGCAAGCATCAGTTTGCAAAAAACCAGCAAAATTTTTTCACATACTAAATATGTATAGACCATCGAACTTTGAGTATCGATTTCGCAAAACTATAGAATCGGGCAAAATTTCATTTTGTATGAAGTATGAAGTTTGGTTTGAAGGACCTGTGGGTTGAGGGAAATTTTATGGATTTTGCTCAACAGGTCTTAATGCTCCAGGAAATCGCCAAATGTGCGATGACACGAAATTTTGCAACTTCGCATTGAGTCTTCTCGCAGCTGGTGAAGTTCAAGTAAAGAAAAGTCCCTCCGCAATACTGCGAATTTTTATCCTGCCAAAGCTTACGCGAATCCATGGGGTAGTTTTTGAGAAATCAAAATAATAGCAGTTTTGCCAAATACGTTTGTCGGCCAAGTCTCTAGCTTAAAGCACCGTATTCCAGCTAATAGGCATTAATAAAATGTGCAATTAAATTGTATAAATTTGTTAGAAAGTAAGTCGATAGGACTAAATCGATTGAGTATAAATAATTGAAAATTCTCCTTAAGATTTGGCAGTAATTTTGACAAAACTGATTTAGTCTAAAATGGCCGTTTTTTGACCCCCAAAATCGTTTTGGATTATACTGATTTGACCACACTAGAGATAGCTCTAAGGTTGTGTAAAAAATAAACTAATCTAGAATTTAAGTCTCATCTCCGTCGGTTGTTGAGAAAATTCATCTTAGCCTTGCCTACGCCTCGGGTAATTTCAATTTCAATATGCAATTATTCACTGTCATACCGTGGACTCAGTGCTTGGTATGGCACCCCTCATCGCGAAAGCGAGCGACTGAGGTGTGACACGGAAAAATTCACCTCAAAGCAGAGGTGTACTGCGTCGAAATAGGGAATCGAAACAGTGTCGATTATATATAATTCTGCGCCAATAAAATCGAAACTGGCGTAAGATACCGATTAACATTTGCATAGTTTTAAAACTCTAAACAGATACTGTATCACTGTGAAATTAGAATTTTGAATTAGGTCTTCAAAAATTTTAGTTAATTTGTGAATATAGCGAACTGCCGAAAGTCGCTAAATTCGGTCGCTACATTGGTGACCAAAAATGAGGGTCATTAAGTTTTGTTTAGATGTAAATTATAAAATACTAGAAGTCCTAACTAAAAATTCTAATTCCACAGTAGCACAGTACATGTATGAAGGTTTCAAACAATACCCAATGTTGGAATCCTTTGGCAGTGTAGATTTTTTGGCGCGAAATTAATTTTTTCTGTAAAATAGTGAAAATTGTTGATTTTTACAGAGAGCGGCATATAACGACCAGGCTATATTGCAAAATTGCATATTTTTGCACTTCAACATATTTAGTCTTTATAGATTACTATATTTATACTAAATACTATATATATATTAAAATTAAATACTTTACTAAATTTACTTAAACTTGAAGTTGACTTGCGAAAATTTGCTTCAGTTGGCTGCAAAACTCTCGTACTCTCTCATATTCAAATCGCACACAATTGATGGCTCGAAATTGCGAATAACTGAACGAAACAACTCAAATTTTGAACTTGATATGCACGACATATATTATGTGGTTAGTTTATGTGCGAAAATGAACGAAATCCGTGATATAAAAGTTTTTCCTGATGGACTCCCCTTAACTGCTAGCTCAAAGGTCGGATAAGCAAAAATGTTCATTTCGGTGACCTTTTTCCATTTATATCAAACCAATCAGATGTATTTCATGTAGGCTTCTAGTACTACGTACCCTTAATTAGTCCTCTTGTTTGCTGGTGGCCAATCAGGAAATTGACCAGACATTTTTATGCCAAATTTACCAAAAATATTGCACTTTTTTCAAAATTTGGAAACTGTGTTTGAAGGCATTGTAAGGCAAAATGGTCCCACAAAATCCCACTGATCCCACATGGGATGAGTTTTCAATCCCATCCCATCCCATCCCATCCCATAGGATCCCATGGGATCCCATCCCAGATGCCAACACTGCTCCCTTTAAACCAGAATGCAAAGTGATCTAATGTTTTGCTCAATTTTAGTTCATAATATGATATGATAGTAATATAAAATCTCATTCAGACAACGTTACGTTCTAAAATGTGGTTCACTGAGAAGCCAGAAAGGTTAGACCAAGTTTTCGGACTCAGCCGGGGACCCGGAATGAAAGACCCAGCCCAGGTATCAGTCGAATAAACCGAAACTTGAGCAACGGTTATAATACAAAATATTTTGTAGTTTTCGATCCTACAATAGCTAAAGTAGAAGCAGCTGTCAATTGTAACTATCAAAACCTGCTGTGCTTCCTATAAATCCAAGAATATAATATTTATTTACAGGCCACATCAGCGACTGCAGTCTCATGGATAATACTTGCAGCCATTTTAACCGTTCAAGCATGGCTTATGTAGCGTCAAATCGATGAGACGTATCTGCTCTGCTGTCCATAACATATTATGAATAAATTCCAACTGAATTGTAAAATGAAACTATTACGAGCTCGGAGAATACAAATGTTGTGGTGGATTGTTCATTGGGACCTTCCACAGCGCATTCTTGGAGGTTTTAATCATAAACCTTAAAACTTGTATTAATTAAAGTCAAGTCATTCGTAATTTTAATAGTAGTGAAAATAACACTGAAGAATAAATTATAGGATAAAACCATAATCACATAATGAAAGAAAATGTTTCTGCAGTGCATCAATATGGACGGTTTATCTTCAATAGCCAGCCAGAACTTCATTAGTCAGAAATTAAATTTTCAAACTTTCACAAGTCAGAATTTAGGTTTTGAAATACGAATTGAACTTTCATTTGTCAGAATTTCATGCATAAGTTTGAAATTCATAAGTCAGAATTTGGATCAAGTAAGCAATTCCCCCCCCCCCCCCTTCCAACGCTTTATCTTACTCAAAACTCCACCCAATAATCTTTTCATGAAAGAGCTTAAGGTGGTGATTCCTTTTGGGCGCATATTGTTGATTGGTGGCGTAAATTAAGATGAAATTTCACGAAACTTTCCGAAATACGTTCTTTTAGCGTTCTAATACCCTACGCGCAATCCCGATTCAAAAAAATCGAGGTTTCCGGTAG
>JASAND010028890.1:0-56343 GCA_030248195.1 Trissonchulus latispiculum
AGTCAAGCATTCATATTGGTTATATCATAGAACACTACAAACAAGACGATAACTATGAATCGTTACAACGAAAGAAGACTATGCTGTATGTATGGTTAATTTGCAGGGCGCAAACACTAATTATCCTCTGTGTACATTCAGTAGTAATAACTCTAATTCTAATTCCCAGACTGAAAAGGATGAGTTATCATTGTTTCCCAATAGTATGAACTGTAGTGTACCCTATAAAGGATTGGCTAATACAAATTACTACACTATAATATGTTTACTACATTATAGTGTTTATTTCTGGAATTTGTATTCAATTATGGGAGTTTGGATGACTATGCTGTGTGTCCTTTGGACTATCAATATTATACAAATGTTTAGTATTAGTATGAGAGCTTTTAATGACAAAGGAATAGTCATGTTTTTTGTTTGTCAACACTTTGGTTATAATGCAATAGAAAACATAAAAGCTTAAATGCAGTGAAGTCACCAATGATGAGTGGCTGGATTATTTATAGTAGTGATCAGGACGTAGTCTTAGATTCTCGCGCTAAGTTTAATTTTATCGAAGAAGCGTTTGCAAATGCTGAACAACAAGCTGTGAGAGCTGGGCTTACCAATGCTCCTGGAGAATATACAATATTAGCATATAAACAAGGAGAAGAACTCCGCCGACGAAGACTTTGTAAAGTGTTTCCCTTCGAACACAAGTCGAGGCATAAAAGTCCAGGCTTTAGATGGTCAATTGTTGTTTCCAATAGAGAAACTGGTAATGCCGTGGTGTATTCCAGGGGAAAGACCAGCAGCTGGGAAGAAGGTTTCGTTGAAGCTAGAAGATTTGCTACAGAAGAAGAAGTTAATCTATATACAAAAGTTATTATAGAAGTAGAAAAGGACATTGGAAGTGGTCAAGTCGAAAAATAATATGAACACTTGAGTACATAAAAAGACATAAGAAGGATACAACAAACAAATAAGTAAAATCACCATGGAAGACATTAAGTGCACTATGTGCTGTGCTACCTTCAATAGTAAAGCAGAGCGCCGTCAACATATCAGCAAAATACACTCAGACAGAGAATCAAGAACATGTTGTGGAGAATTTTTCAAGACGTTGCGACTCTTGAAAAAGCACAAACAACAGATTTATGAAGACAAAGCAATCCTTTGCTCTCTACGAACCAAGCTGCATGATGGGAGAATGAGCACTATTTTCTATTCTGGATGGCATCCATTCAGCACATTCTATAGAGCACCCATCACAATTGCAGGAGTAGTGTATCGGACATCCGAACAGTATTATCAAGCTGAAAAAGCTAAATATTTCGATGACTGGACTACGTATTGGAAGATTATGAACACATGGTCTCCTTTTTTGGCTAAGCAACATGGTAAACATGTGAATGGATATCAAGAAGATCAATGGATGTTAGTTGCAAATGATGTGATGGATTATGCTGTTAGGGAAAAAGTTAGACAACACCCAGATGTTGAGCAATTGTTGTTGAATACTGGAGATGATGTTCTTGCCGAAGCCACTAAATTTGACTCATACTGGGCTAGTGGGATAGATGTTGCTGAACCAACAATTAATGATTTATCTCAATGGATCGGGAAGAATAAGCTTGATGAAATACTAATGAACATTCGACAAGAAATTAGAAGAGAGAAACAGTAACATGCTTTTGTTGTCATTATACTTGTATGTATGTCTGTAGATTTGTATATGTGCTAATTAATAAAAAGGTTACCTAACCATATGAAATGAAGTGTTATTGAAATGGAGGTTACCTTAGAAAAACGTGTGCAGAGTAAATGTACCATTTACGCTCTGTATGGTATAATTTCGATAGTTGCATTACTCACATTGGTTAATTTTGGACTACTCATATATATAAAGCCTACAACCAAATGGTATGCGCCTTATCATAATCTAAATCCCATTACTGTAGAGCTATTACCAGAAGGAAAGGTTGGTATACGACAAGGAGCACTACAGAAAGTGTATCCACTTAAACAATTTTATAAAATACAAAATTTCCTGTGGGAATGCTTCAATGGTGGACGATGTCCAATGGCAGAAACTGACAGTCTCCTGTGTCCATATATAGCAGAACGTTTCGATGTTCAGCTATGTATGATTGATGATCAACAGGTTATGTTTGTTCGAATTGGATCAATACATATAAGCAGGAGTGATTTAATGAAAGTTTACGAAGTGTAAATTAGTAAAAGCGAAACCATTTTGAATCCTCTTGAAACAGCATGGCTATCACAGCAACCCCTTTTCTGAAGTTCCAACATCCTTTCACTTGTATAGTAGCAGCACCTACTAAAGCAGGGAAAACAACGTTTGTCACAAGGTTGATACACTTTGCAGATCAGATTATCAGTCCACCACCACAGAGAATAGCATGGTGTTACACCGAGTGGCAGTCTGCTTATGAAAGCCTACCTGATATTGAGTTCTATCAGGGTATTCCTACGTTAGAAGAATTGAAAACAGGAAACCCTACTTTAATAGTACTTGACGATTTAATGTCCGAGGAGCAAAAGAACAATAAACTTGTAGATCTATTTACACGAGGTTGTCATCACTGGTCCTGTAGTGTAATCCATATTACCCAAGATATATTCTATGATCGGAAGACAACAAATAGAATAAACTCTCAATCTATAGTACTAATGAAGAATCCGGCAGATAGACTGACTCCTATCAACCTGGCTAAGCAAATGTTCCCAGGTCAGATAGAAGGTGCAGGATGCGCTGGCTTATTCTCAACCAAGCGTTGACATAAGTGACATCTGGCTATCAGAAGGTGGACTCTAACGTAGGCTACAACATCAAAGAAAAGTCTAATACACAGCCTTAGTGCACACAATATACACTGTAGGAGAATAACCAGAATGACTAATGAATAGTTTCAGTGCTTTCATGACATTAACTTAAAGTTGGTCCGGTTCGATGGGCCGAAATCTCATCATCATCATTATCATTATCATCGCCAACCTCAACATCTTTTGAGACGAGAAACAATATACATAGTCTGCTAACAATTACCTTGTTGCTGTCTCCAAGACAGAGCTAGCATATTAATAAATTATGCGGTTTCAGCAGGAGCCATTGTGCTAAAACGGCTGGCATGCTGTTGAGCTCTCTAAGAGCATCAGTCGTTTTTCCTTAAAAAATGAGGATCCAAATTTTGTAACAGTGTTGAGATGAGATTCAGTAATCTGATTGACTTTTTATGACAGATTTCAGCTGTGTAATAGATCAGTTTTATAGCACGACTGTACTGATACTGTAAAAATTCTAAGTACTAATATTTAGTTTTCTAACATTCAACATTTTGCAGGACAATGAACACATCCTTTCAAATACCCTGGACTGAAAGATGTTCTAACATAGGGTTTAACATAAATAAAGGAGGGTTTCTAGTGGATTTTGAGCTCATCTCTTTCTGGTGCTTTCTTGGGTTCACCATCCAATATCTCCTTACACGTTACGTGACCAATGCGCTAGTAAGCGGTGTAATATGTTGTGTATTTCGTTGAGTTTCGACAGCAAGAAATCGGCTGAATCGAGCCCCAATACCTCTATAAGTAGTAAAGTGTTGTTGCTATAGCATTTGTTACTACAGTAGTGCTGGTTAGATACATTAGTCATTAAAAACAAATAATCGTCATTCGATGGTGCTACGTCTGCCTACGAATAATCCTTCCTGCCTAATGAATTCAAAAATTTTAAAAATTTAAAAATAATTTTAAAATTTGGTTTGGTAAGACCAAGGGGAACCGAAATATAGATTAAATCAATTTTGCTGGAAACTTGCATACAGGGTTGCTGGGGTTTTCAGAGGCGCAGAGCACGAATCTGAAATCCGTTCTTCGATTCTGCTTTTCGTTAGCTAAGTATAAGCTTACATGTTAAGCTTAAAATTTTGACTTACTTACCTTACCAAGCTGAACTTTAAATGCTTTTTAAAATTTTTTCAATTTTAAAATTTTTCAATTCATCAGCCTCCAGTATTCACCATACAGAATTTTAAAGTTAAAATCAAAATAAAAAATCAAAAGTAGGGCTGAGGTGAGAAAAGCACAAGAGATTTAAATTTAACTTAACAAGCACTAGGCAGTAGAGTTGTGCCGTTAAGAAATTTTCCGGGCCGGGCCCGGGCCTCACCAACTATTCGGGCCGGGCCCGAGGCCCGAGTCAAGGCCCGAGGCCCGAGTCAAGGCCCGAAGGCCCGAACCAAGCCCGAAGCCCGAGCCACGGCCCGGGTCCGAGTCAAGGCCCGAGGCCCGGATCAAGCACTGAGAGGCCCGGGTCCGAGTCAAAGCGAGTCAAGTCCGAGTGGGTATGTGTAATGCGGTGGTGCAACTTGATGACTGACTAGATCTAATGACCTTATGTTTAACAGTTCTGGTGCCGAATCCCATAGAATCCCATAATTTCTAATTCTAACATCCTAATTTCTAACATAGGAAGAAAAACAATGAACAGAGACAATATAGTTTTCTGGAAGTTTTGTCCTGGTGGCGGGATAACAATCTTCATAAGATTCCACAACACAAAGAAAAACGGCAACACTTTCTCAACAGTTAACTGAGTCACTAAAAATCCTACCAAATCAAAAGTGATGCAAGTATACGCTTCCTTTGTCCTGACTAGTGGGAAAGTGTGCGAAGAACTGGTCATGGCGTGGCCTGATGTTAGCGGAAACACATCGTTTATGCATACATATATAATACACATACGTATATATATAGTATATACTATGCGTATTCTGGCATGTAAGCCAGCTGGCGTGAAAGGCCCGACAGGCCCGAGAGGCCGGAAAGGCCCGAGAGGCCCGACAGGCCAGGCTCGGGCCGGGCCTCCAGAACTTTTCGAGCCTGGGGCCCGGGCCGGGCCTTGTCCTAGAAAACCGGGCCGGGCCGGGCCCGAGTCAGGCCCGGCCCGGGCCCGGCCCGAGGCCCGACTCAAGGCCCGAATATATACAACTCTACTAGGCAGCGTCTGTTTCGGTTTTTAAGTGAAAGTCCTTGTTAGCAATGTCACCTAAGTTCGGGACAACTAAAGTGAATCATAACTGGCATAATGACCGCAAATGTGCACGCTGAAATACGCATATATACTTAGTGATGTTTACGCTGTCCTGTTTAGTTTCAGTTTCAGTTTCAGTTTCAGTTTCAGTTTCAGTTTCAGCTCCACTTTCAGAAAGGTTTCAGTTTCAGTTTCAGCTCAAAATTTGTTCTAGTTTCAGTTTCAGTTTCAGTTTCAGCTCGTAGTTTAGCTTAGTTTCAGTTTCAGTTTCAGCTCCAAATTTGTTCTAGTTTCAGTTTCAGTTTCAGTTTCAGCTCTGACTAAAATGAGTTTCAGTTTTAGTTTCAGTTTCAGCTCCAAGTTTTTTTAGTTTTCAGTTACAGCTCTGACTAAAATGAGTTTCAGCTTTTGTTATCCTCTATGTTATCCTTATGTTATGCTAATCAAATTAACTAACTGCTGGTGAGACGGGTTCCAGATGTGCTATTCAATGATATAGCCTAATACGTGAGTTCGCACTGTCCTCTCAGTCCTTCCTCAGAATCAGCATGACAGCGTCATCCTCCAGAACCCGCAAGAAGGCAGTTTAATTAACCTTAAATTTGGGGATCTTTTTAGTTGTTAGTGCTAGGCTCCTTGTCCTTCTCCTTATGTAATGATTTTATAAAAAAGGCTGTTAATTAAGTTGGGGAAGTTTTAAAATGATTATTTAATAATCTGAAAAAAGAAAATTAATTGGAAACAGATCAAATAAACATTGCCTGCCATACAGTCGTATTTTAACATTTTAATGTATTTAATTTTAACGCATTTAATGCATTTTAATGCATTTTAATGCAATGATACTAAAGTTTTCATGCAGCATTACTTGTCACTCTGTTATGTACAATTTTGGTCGGTTTACATTCATTACCGAGAATTGCTTAACCGAGAATTGCTTTACCGAGAATTGCTTAAGCGAGAATTGCAAAAGCGAGAATTTGCTTTACCGAGAATTTGCTTAACTGAGAATTTGCTTTACCGAGAATTGCTTTGAAGAATATGATAACATGAATAAATTTGTGTGGCCTACCAACATACAAATCAATTTTCTCACAATGTTATGTTACCTGAAGCAATTTTTCTAAAATAATCTGGAATAGTATGCGGCTAAGTTTTGTTCCTGTTGTACAAATAGAAAATAAAATACCGTAACCAGGCAAATTTTAAGTTAATACTTAAATAACCCATTTAACTATGTTAAATTAAGCTAAATATATAATTACATAAACAGATTGCTGAATCAGATTTACGGCCAGACAGCTATGTAAGCACGGGTGGAATAGAAAAACCTGCTTTCAGCCCGATCTCGGTACTGGCCCTTCCGCCGCCAAGAAACAAGTAGTTAAGGAAAATGGACCAAGGTGTAAGCAAAACTGGTTTGACAATTTGTTAACTTTTTAAAGTAACGTTTTAAAATTTAAATTTAATAAAAACATTAACATTTTAAATCAATCCGGGTTCTGTTAGTTAAGTTTTCATTAAAATTAATGCAAATTTTGAATTTTTCTAATAAAGTTTATGGTAAATGCTTATAAATGTAGTAAGGTTGGTTTGCGAAATATGCTAATGAGATTCTTCGAGACTTGTATTTGCCTGCCCACGATTCTACCCTATATTACAAATGCAGGAGTAAACTTATAACATAAATCTTAAATTGTAAAACCGATCCCTTTTAATACTGCACAGCCTATTTGCGTCTTGTTAGCACGACGGTTCCATATTATTTTGTGCTTTTCTTCCGCTCTTAGTATTGTAGGAACATCATGAATTTTGTAGTTTGGACCCCCCCCCCATTAACGGTTAACGTGTTAAAATTAAATTAACGTTTGGTTAATATTTTAATCTAATCCTGTTTCCTTATTTACACTTCGGATTAAAAAATGGAAGAGTTAATTTTAATCCGACCTGCTTAATCGCTGTTCCTTCAAAGATCGTCTCCTGCATTTTCAACTAGCTTTTAATCCTCGTGCAGCAACGCGGATTAAACTGGTTACAACTTGGCAGATTAAAATTTTTAATCTCAGTATCTTTAATGGCTGATTAAACAAATTAAAATAAACTCGTTTAATCCGAGTTAATTTTAATCCGTTTAATCCTGCATTAAAGAAACAGCCATTAACATTTTAATCCGGCTAATTTTTAATCGTTTAATCCGACCATTTTGATCTTTAAGAAATAGGCCCCTAGATTTAAAAAACTTTAATTTTAAACATAAAACCTAACGGCAGACAAAGGCGTACCAGAAATCTTGTCCTTGATTTTGAACCAAAATTATTGTTTTATGCATTCTCAGTTACGCTAAACACTTGCCTACCATAAATTGGTAGCACAGGGGCCAATGGCATAAAAATTCTTGGTTACTGGCTGAGCTAAAAATTTTTGATATTGAATAATACTGACGTTAAAATTGAAAATTGGATTTCAGATTCATTGTCAGCGCAAATCGTATATAAATCTGGTCTGTGTAAGTTTTAAGAAGTTTAAGAAGTTTTAAGTGTCTTAAAAATTTCAAGACTTAGAATTTTTATAGTTAATGTTCTTGCATAGCAAATTTAAAAACAAAAAACAGCGGATTATTAGATTAATTGTTAAGTGGAATTATATAGAATCGATACAAACTAACATTAAAATTGTGAAGGGTCTTTTCGCGAAAGAAGAGAGCAGAGTAAAGTAGAGTTTGACTGGTTTAACTACCCTCATGCTTGACTTTACCTCCATTGACCTCTTTTAACGGGATTGAGTTAAAATTATTAACTAGCTAAATCAGTAATGTATTTTATTTTAATTGTATTAAACGTCATAAATTGAGTAACTTTCTGTTTATTATACATGTATAGTTTAGCATACAGAACCCGGCAAATAATTACATTATTTATTCAAGTTAAAATCTAATCTTTGCACTATTGTTATGTACGAGTTTGAATTTGATTAATTAGAAAAATGAGGTAAAATCGTATAACTTGTTTAAGATCATACTGATGAAACATATAAACGTCAGTAAACAGAAGCACACTTACTAAATTGCTAAAGTTATATATATAAATAGCATTATATTCAGCCATTCATCATTTATTCCACTGTTGACAATGTACATTTCTCGGTTGAGCAATTCTCGATAAAGCCATTCTCGGTTAAGCAAAATGAGTACATTTGGTTTTTCTCGGTAAAGCAAAATTTCAAATTAACGGCTGCTCATTTTCTCGGTAAAGCAATTCTCGATTAAGCAATTCTCGGTAATGAACGCACACGTTTTGGTCTGTTCTGTAAAAAGCACTAGTTAAACGTATATATTTGCTGGAAGTTTACATGCTGGGAACAGGACCCAGTTTTTGAAACACTCATCTATGCTAAACATGCATACGCTAGAGCTGAAACCTGTTTCAGCTTCAGCGAGAGCTGAAAATAGTTTCAGCTTCAGCGAG
This sequence comes from Trissonchulus latispiculum, assembly GCA_030248195.1. NCBI lineage: Eukaryota > Metazoa > Nematoda > Enoplea > Enoplida > Ironidae > Trissonchulus > Trissonchulus latispiculum. The sequence goes on from JASAND010028890.1 coordinate 8,500, forward strand.
AGCTGAAACTAGTTTCAGTCTTAGTGTGGAGCTGAAACTGTTTCAGTTTCAGTTTCAGCTCCAAAACGGTTCTAGTTTCAGTTTCAGCGAGAGCTGAAACTAGTTTCAGTCTTAGTGTGGAGCTGAAACTGTTTCAGTTTCAGTTTCAGCTCCAAAACGGTTCTAGTTTCAGTTTCAGTTTCAGCTCATAAGTTATTTTAATTTCAGTTTCAGTTTCAGCTTCAGTTTCAGCTCTCACTTCGACTAAGTTTCAGTTTCAGTTTCAGCTCCAAATCTGTCATGGTTTCAGTTTCAGTTTCAGTTTCAGCAACTGAAACTGAAACATGTACAAGCTGAAACTAGGTTTCAGTTTCAGTTTCAGCTGCTGAAACAACACTATATATACTTACAATCAGACATGTGCAGGAAGGGAAATTGGGGGGGGGGTAACCGGATTTTTAGCACTGGATTTTTCTGTTTTTTTACCCAAAAAAGTGGAAAAATCCGGATTTTAAGGAGTGAGCTCCAAGTCGGGGGGAGGATGAAAACGTATGTATGCTTACGTTGGTGACTGTACCAGCGACTACTGTTTTAAAATTGCTATTTCTTTTATTTTTCATTAAGATTAACAGTCAACTAACTGTACGGCTATGTTCTGGTTGCTCTATGTTACCGTCGCCTCAGTTTATACTAGGCTTATTTTGAGTCAGGTAAGTAGTCATTATTTTGTTATTAGTATATAGCTACTGTACTTTTCTGCATAAATTTTACTTGCCATTGTCAAAAATCTTGCTTTTTGACATTATCTCTGAGTTTTTAGGTCCTCATCTTAAACTGCTAATTTCTATTTAAAAAGTGCCCCGCACCACTTGCTCTTTATTGATGATGTCATACCCTAAACTCGGCAGTCAGATTATTTTACCTTTCATTTGAAAAACAAGATAACTTTTGTGAGCAAGCGTCACAAGAGTTTTAAAATATACTCTTACCTATGTAACATCTTTCGGTTACAGTTCAGCAATTCAGACAAATTGCCCTACTACACTCTTAAAAAGACTCCTGTAGAAATTACAGGAATTCTTGTAGTTCTCTACAAAAGTGCTCCTGTGCGGTCAGTTACTAGCGGAGCTTCCCGTATTTTCCACAAAAGTAACTTTTGTATTTTTACCGGTCTCTGGAATAGTAAAAATTACAGGAGTTTCCTGTAGAAAATACTAAGCAAACCTGTAGTTTTTATTACAGGAATTTCCTGTAGAAAATACAAAAGAAACCTGTAGTTCTGTTCGACTTTTTTTACAATCCTGTATTAGATACCAAACCTGTATTTTTTACAAGACAAAACCTGTAAACTTTACTGGAGCGACCTGTTATTTCAGAAGGGGGGGGGGGTGCAGGTGTGGGGGGCGGCCGCTCCCAAAATATTTTCGGCAGGGAGCGTCCGTTACAAAAAAATCACCCACTGGGTGTTGGAAGATTGAAAATTTGAAAAAATTCAAAAATTTCAGTCTTCAAAAATTATGAATACTGTCGCCCTTATATACAAAATCTGCGTTATCAACGTATCGAGTACTTTCCTGTGAGCAAACCTGTAAACCAGTGAAAACTACAGGACAGGTTTCATTTGTACTGAATACTGGTCTAACTTGTAATCAATACTACTAAAGTATGTCTGGTAAACACTACCAACGATGACCTGTAGAAATTACAAGACTAAACCTGCATTTTCTACAAAAGCTTTTGTACTTATCATCTACAAAAGTGATTCCTGTAGTTTCTACAGGAACATTTCTAAGAGTGTAGTTAAATTAAACTGTAATCTTTGATACTTCTAGTCCTGATCTGGATTAGAGTTCAGTTTTTAGTGCTCACTGAATTTGTTTGATGCTTCATTTCTTCTGCCCTTAGACTGGGCCTCCAGCATGCAGTTGCTACGACATCCGACAATGCGTGGAAGCGAAGGAAGCTGAATTTGATGCAGAGATCGAAAGGGAACGTCTCCAAACTGAACAGTGCAGGTTGAGGTAAAGCATAGCTAACAGCAGTATAAAGTCTCATCTGCTGTAGAGTGCTCGCCTAGTCTGCGGAATGCCGTGGGTTCGAGTCCCACTGGAGGTCTTAAATTTTTCGAACCTTCGGTGTACATGACTTTCTTCTTTCTTTCATATTTACGGTTGGATAAGGCTAGCTAACCTTTTGAGTGGAAGCACAGGTTGGTTACTGCAATCAGGAATCGGTTGGAACTATTTTAAACAACAACCAATGAAACTAGTTCTGCCAAGAGTGCGACAGCTTGTAAGCTCTATGTTAATCTGCAGTTCAAAGGTTGCCGCCTACTCTCACGACACACAAATTCATCTACTGTTTACTTGCGACGCAAGTCTTGCGTTCTAAAACAGGAACCGACACTTTTTGGACTGACAGTGTTACTGTGTCTTCGAGCTTCGCGATACAGCGAGTGAGCATACAGAAGCGTGTACTGACCGCCTCCCATTTTTGGGCAGAGGGTCACTAGGTAGGTACGCGGTTGTTGGGGGTCAAACGTCTCTCAACAGACATCTTGACAGGCCTCACACTCATATATTATCTTGGTAGTACGAAGAAAGAGTACATAACAACTACGAGTGTGGCAAGCGTCATACTCTTAGGGCCTTTTCGCGCAGCGAGTTAAAGGAGTTAAAAGAGTTAAAATTAACTCAATCCTTTTCGTGCGCAGGGTTAACCGAGTTAAACAGTTCATTTTAGCTCGCCTGCAAGGTTAAACGAGTTAAAACAATTTAACTCTGCTCTTGTAACTCGCGCGCGAAAAGGCCCTAAGTTATCAGCTGGCAGACATCATCTGCACAATAACGGCTGAGGCTGACCCTCCACAACTGAGTACCTTCACCTCAATTATATCTGCTCTCTAAGCTTGGGTGTTATAGCTCCAAGCAGGCACGTTTCACCTTCACGTGAATAGAGTAACTGCTTGCTAGCTTCAATACGTAAACAACGAGCAACTCCAGTTGTGTTGGATACACAGTTGTGGTGAGGTCAGCCGTTATTGTACGGATGATGTCTACCATCTGATAACTTGGAGTGTTATGCTTGCCACACTCTTACTTATTATGTACTCTTGGTACTATCAAGAATAACCCCAAAAATCTTACGCCCTCCTCTACCCTGAAGTATGTGCTTTTGCTGAACGGGTTTAACTTTTCAAGTTGATGGTTAAAATTTTATGAAACTGACCTTAGCTTTCCTATTTTTATATGATATCAAGTTTACCATTTCTGCTGTTTTTCAGTTGTGAACAAGTGTTGAGTCAGTATCAGGAGGCCATAGCGCTATGCCAGCCTGACTCCAAAACTCAGCGACAGCAAATGGAAACCTCCAAACAGGAATGGGCTGATTGCTTTTTCAGCAATAGTGCTGTGTAAGAAGTTGATCTTGTTGATCTTTATAGCTATTGAATTATTGATTGGATTGATTGATTGGGTGATTAATTCACAATAAACGAATCGGTTTTCTGAAGTGATTGATTGATTGATTGACTGATTGATTATATGAATTGACAATCTACATATTCCGGCGATTTCTGGTTTTAGGTGTGACGCCAGTGCTGCGGGAACTACGACGACTGGCGATTCTAAGAGTATTCGAGCGCTTAGAGCTATCAAGAGGTCGAGATATGAAGTTTTACCAGTAGTAAGTGTTTTCGAGGCAGTACCTTCACCAGTAAAATCTTTCTCATAAGTTTAAGTTTTTCGTTCTTTTCACTGACTTAGTGTGAAATTCGTTTTGTTTCAATGCAATGTTCATTAGGCATTCTCTTGGACACAAAGATATTCCCACGTTTCAATGTTGCTAAAACGGTTTGTATTTCACGTGGAGTCTCTTGCTGCAATCTACTGCTCAACTATAATGAAAACTAGTTGTTTAATTGTTTCCCAGGAATACAAAAGCTTTCTGAACTGCACAATGCACTGTCAGTACGCCTTTGATCGTGCCGAAGCCGAAGAAGCCGCGGGCAAAGCAAGAGCTGAGCCGCCGAATAAGGAACCAGAAAAACCGGTAACACCAAAAAAACCCAGCGGTCTCAAACGTCGGAAGCGAGGTCACGGTCTCCGAGGAAAGCTCAAGGCCAGTGGCGGGTCGAGCGACCGATTTGCTAGGATTTTTCGAGCCCTTTGGAGCTGTGCCAAAGAGCAACAGTAAGGACCCTTTGCTTTTGTGAAAACTCGTGCAGTCTACCCATGTCGTAGAAAAGACGTCATATAAACGTGGCAGAAAAAATGTTCATCAAAAAATTTGATTGAGGTATAAATCAGAGTTAAGCACGATTTGGGCCGCGTTTAGGAGCGAAAGTTGCCTTCTGACCATCGTGTAGGTGTTGTCTTTCCGGACTGTTGCCGTGCTGCTCCGATTCCGGGTTCTAGTTGTGTCCGAAATTCAGACCCGGGACCAGGTTCGGAAATACGTTGAACGATGACGGATATCTTGCATGGACTGAGATCCTTAGGGATTTCACGATTTCTGGGGCGAATACGAAATTAAAATACACCCACAGCTTTTGTAATAGTCCCAAACCCCAAACGTCGTAAACTGAGATCATTAATTTATGAGCCTCTAACCTTAGATTCTGTTGATGCCAAAGTTTTAAAACCTAGACTTAAACTTAAATTTTACAAATCAGTGCTACTGAGTGGGCACTCAACTATCCCACGCTCACACCTTAGTACATCTGTTCAAAACAGTGCTAATTAAGTGTTGTTTTGGCATGCACTAGATGCCTGGTGGAGACTGGGACTGCAAGAAGCGTCGGTGCTGCCTGCTTCAAGAACGAGGCTGCGCTCAGAGCTTCAAGGATTGCAGTCAAAACCGATCAGTGCCAGTGCTACCAGAATGCCTTAGGGTAAACTCTTACCCAAGATCGTTGCACGTCTTACCTTAGTGTATGAGGAAAACGGGTTCTTTCCCATTTTAATGCTCCATTGCTAAATTTTTAACCAATTTACTAAAATTTCGTATGGGCATGTCTTCGACCATTCTAGCTTCAAATATCGCCAAATTTTTTGATTTCGGGAACTTCGAGTTTTCCGATTCGTAAGGGAAACCAAATATTCTTTGTCGCAGATTTTGGCGAAAAATTGCAATCGAAGGTTTTCGAGAACGTAGCACACGAATCTGAAGTCCGTTTCTGTTCAGCTTTTCTTTAGCTCAGTTCAAACTAAAGATTTTAGCTTCAGATACAGGCTTGCAGTGAGCTAACGAAAAGCTGAATCGCAAAATGGACTTCAGTTTTATGTTCTACCAGCCCCGAAAACTCCTGCTTGCAGCCTGTTTCGGATTAGATTTCGGTTTTCGGGTTTTGAATTTTTCGGTTTTTCGTGGCCCCTCCGTGCGAATGGAAATACCGAATTTGGTGAAATCAGAAAATTTGGCGATATTTAATTTCAGCATGGTAGAAAGCATCCCCATACACAAGTTTTAGCTGGATTGGTCAAGTTTTAAAAATGTTTTCACTGAGGTAGGTAAATGGGAAAGACGCGGGGAAACAGTGTTTTTTCGGCTGCATCTTTATTGTAATTATAATTGCAATAATTAATAAATATGGAGGCATAGTTGCATTGCTTCCAAAACCGATTCTTCGCAAAGACTACAGTTTGCAGTTTCTACCATATCTTTCCAACAGCATTCATTTAGACTTTTACGCAGTATGAAATTGCCAGACTAAAATACAAAAAAATGATAGAATAGTTAAAATTAGCTAATTATTGGAGGTCATGAGATTTGCATTTTCCTTAAATCTTGGAGAAAATGTTTTTCCGTTGCACTTTGGAGGTTATACTTGTTTTATACCTAAACTTAGATGAATTACATGACATGAGTTTGACGTAACATTTAATACTTTTGTTGAACATAAATATTGAATCTAATAGGAAAATTTCAAATTTTTTCGCAGGCTCACTCCAGTTGGTTCAGCGTAGTGCAAAACCATTACTCAATGGAAGGTAATTTTAGATTATGATAATTTGGTAAAATAACATGATTAATAATAATAATAGCTACATATAAAATTTATTAGTGTATTACAGACTGACTGCGGAAGAATTTCCCTGTCCAGAAGTTGATCCACCACCTATGGTCCAAGCAGCGGAAGGTCATGGTTAGGACTGTGATCTATAGTCAGAGTTTTCGATTGGAAGAAATCAATAATTAAAAATAATAATTTGATGTACAAATATTTTATAATCAAATGTGACATAAATTTTACTACCAAAAACTTCATTACAATTATTATTGACTACTAATTAGTGAAAGATAAATGTGACCGGTGAAATAAATTTTGAAGTTAGTTTACACTTTGTTGTCATCCTTCGATTTCTGTAATTCAGTCATTCTGTAGAAACATGTTAAAAATAAACTACAAACTGGAATCTGTATTGTTTGTATTTGTGCAAAATTACAAAAATAATGGTGGTCTAGCTCTGGTCTGGTTCAAAACTTTTCATTGACGCAAGTTGATCTGAGATCAGATGAGAACAAGTAAGAATGAAAATGTTCGACTCGACATTTTCAAGAGGTGCATTTGCGATAAGACTAAGAAATATGATTTACCCAACTATCACTGCTGAATATTTGTAGATCTTTAATTTAAGCACATTACAACAAACATCAAATATAGCAAGGTGTTTTTGACTTTCCCCCAAACAGTGTCCTACAAAAACGTCTCCGTCACAAAAGGACTGGGACTACTACGACCTGTGGCACAACCGCTCCCCGCGTCCAGGTTGGTCATGGTGGTGTCCTTTCGAGGGACTCGAGCCTTGGAGGCCGCCGTTACCAATCGATGAATGGTTGAGTTCGTCGAAGCGTAGATGTAGGGCAGGAGAAGTGTGGCGTAGTAGAGGATCAGACTTAGGTGTGTGTTATTTTCCAGGGAACCGGCAAATGAGGTACACAGCTGGGCTACCCAGAACGGAGTCCAACAGAATAGGTAAACGCCCAGGTGTATGATACAGTTTTGTGTGGCATTTTTCAGATGCCAATTGGGTCGACGCACTGTCATGCGCTGACGCTTGCGTCTGACGTAGACCAGGATTGCACAGTAGAAGAGCAACTGTAGCAGGCTTGGTACTATGTAGGCTAGCGCGAAGATAGTTACAACTGTCATTTGTAGTACAGACTGTTTGGCATTGAACAGGCATTTTTGAGTCAGTATGAAGGCTGTGCTTCCGTCGGTATAGACCATCACAAAAATGTCACTGTACAACAGTACGGGTACTGTAAGCACGAAGGCAATGGCAAGATTGAGCGAGAGGACATACCGTAGCTTTATCTTCTTTAAACTCCTCTTGACAGTCCTAGGCAACTGGCTGCTGCAAACCTTCACATAGCAATGAGCGCTCATTGTCAGCAACAAAAAGTTGGATGCAATCTTATTGATTGTCTCCAAAGTCCACTGCAGTTTACAATAGATCGATCCAAGGGGATAATATTGATTTGTGATATCGAATATTATCCCAGGCACGCCGATAAGTACGGCAGTGTGAACGATGTGTAGACATAGATTATAGATTTGTATGTTGAAATTGGGAAGATTCTTTTTTCTACCGTTCACCGATCTATGTACACTGGGCTTTCGTTGACGCAATTCCTTGGAAATAGAGAAAATGGCAAAACCGTTTCCCACCAGATTGAAAATCACCAACACCACGCAAAGGCCGACGATGTATTGATAGTGAGCGGTCGGCGAAACGAAAGTATGACGAACTGTGCTGGAATTAAGCTGGATCGGTAAATCTGTCGATTTAATTATCTCTAAAGGCATGACTACGCCTGAAAATACAACAATAGATACAAAATTAAGAACGTATACATGAAGTAGATAGTTCATGGAAAAATTAACTCTGAACATTTGGAAAATAAGGAGAAAATAATCTTTCTTTTTTCTTCAAGAATTTAGAGTTGAAGCCAAAATTTATTCGAATCAATCAATCAATCAATCAATCAAAAAGAGTTGTCGGCGCCACAAAAGCATTTGAACGAAATCAGAAATCACTGGACTCTTTCAAAAAGTGTCTCTACGTGGGTGTGTATTTTATATGTAAAGAGCGAGTTAGGACTATTAATGGACTTTTCGTGCGATACGGAACCAGCCCTTATTAAGCTGATTTCTGTCTGTCCTGAGTACAAGTTAAGCTCATGCTGCTGTCAAACGCTCTGACAATTAGTGACAACTGAAACTTCTAGAAAAAGGAAGAATGAAAAGAAGACGACGGCAAAGAGGAAATAGAAAATAAAAAATTGACAGCCCGCCAACTTTTTATGACTTCTGAAAAATGCAGAAGGCCAGTGCTATATATTTATATCAAAGTCAGGCTTAACGTAGGCCGGGCTTGAACCTAAATGGGCGGCTAAAAAATCCCAGAACTCCTTGGAGTAATTCAAAACTGATGTTCAAAACTTTTCAATCGGGTCCCTAATTCTAGCAAAACTTAGCCTCCAAGGAATGTTCATCTTATTTGTTTCAGCCACTCTATTCGTATCTTTATTTATTTACTGATAGAGCGATTTATTGATTAGCATTGTTGCATTTATATAAATAAATGCTAAGGGATTAAAATTCTGCAACTATAATAACCATGATAACTCAGCAAAAGTAATACTAATAATAATAACCAATTATTCGTATCTTTATTTATTTACTGATAGAGCGATTTATTGGTTAGCATGTTTGCAAGTTGCATTGATATAAATAAATGTTAAGGGATTAAAATTCTGTAACTATAATAATCATAATAACTAATAACTCAGCAAAAGTATTACTAATAATTATAACCAATATTATGTTAATTCTACTGGTTTGCAGAAATTTTCACTTTAATATTATTTATAGCTTCTAACACTAAAGTGCGAAACTACAGTAAACATTTCAAATGACAAATATGTACAAGTGTGGATAAATAACATGGGTATAAGTCATGTTTTGTTTCTAATTAGTTTTTCTCTATCAGTGCAGTTGAGATGGGATAAATAAACAAGAAGTAAGGCTGTTTTGTCTCAAACAAATGAAGTATGTAGCAGTAGTCAGAACAGGTGAATAATGCAAACATTCTGTTCGAAAAGCGAAGTCCAGCGGCGAACGAAGGAAAAACCTTTAGGAATATCTGAATAGGCAGAAACAGGAAATGTTTTAATGAATTCAGCAGAATTAGGTAAGACGAAACGTTTTTCAGTAGCTATTTTTGTCTGGCAGCTATTGTAGAGCTGGGAGGTATAAAACATTTCTGCATGCGATTATGCTTGCAATTTGAAAGAAACTTTGCGAGGGTGGGGGGGGCTTAATGTACTCACCATTGTAATCTGGATAACATTTGAGGAATTGTATTAATTTAGTTGAGTGCATTTACATTTAATTTTATTAATTTACATTTCTCTGTGTGCTAAATGAACATCATAGTAAATAAGCACTGTAAACTTTTATGGAATTTTTTGCAGTATTTATTTAAGGTGGTGATTCCCTTTGGTCACATCAAGTTTGCACCATTATTACTCATTCATTACTTGGAGTTAAGAAGCTATTCTTATATCAAAATGTAGCTTGACATTTTCTCTTCTTAATGCATGCGATGAAACTAATGTTGCTTTTCTAAAATATTTTAAACACATTTTAGAAGAAGTATAATTTTCCAGACTTTCAGTAGACTCAAGTAAATTTTTTCGCGAGACTTCGGTTATATCATTCGATACCTCCATCAAATAGCTGGGGACAATTTTTTATTTATTGTGAAATCGCTCTTCGTTGTGGAGAAATAAGCTGAAATGTGTGCGTAACCTGTATTCTGCCTACTTTTTCCAGATTTGTCAACCGATTACTTTAGCTAGAAAGCAGCAATCGGGACAACTAAAAAATCGTCCCTGGGTATATTTGTGCAGAACGTATTAAGGTAAGTAGCAGCCCTCCAGCTTGCATGGTGAATGCTCCACAATCTTTGGAAAAAATTGATCGTGTTTTTGCAAAAACTACATTTTTTATGATAGCAGCCTACAGGATAGCAGTTGGAAGACGATCATGCGTCGGATAATTTGTCCCTGTGAGACCTTCCTATCGACGCCCTTAGTTTGTTTTTGCGGCTTGCGTAGATCAAGAAATTTTGGATTACTTGATTTCTGCAAAAATGACAAGTTTTCGACGCCAAAACAAGAAAATCGGCTATATCTCACGGTAGTGAAAAGCTAGAAAGTTGCTTTACAAAGCAAAAATATGAAGCTCAATGAGATCTTTCGAATGAATATATTCATAACTGTGTAGCTGCTGCCAAACTTTCAGAATTTGGGAAAAAACCGCCCTGACCGGAAATCTCGAATTTTTGGATCGGGCTTGCGCGGAGGGTGTTAGAACGCTAAAAGAACTTATTTTAGAAAGTTTCGTCAAATTTCATCTTCATTTATGCCGCCAACCAACAATATGTGACCAAAAGGAATCACCACCTTAAGAAACTCTGCAACTTTATTCTGTGTTTTCAAGTTCATGTTCAATTGAAGTGTTTTTCTATTGAAGTAGCTTTGACCCACTTTGAATGAGGAGAAATCAGAGAAGTTTTATTCTATAGGCAGTTGAGCAAACTTATAATGCCTGAATTAACAAAGTCATTCTAAGCTATAGAACCAAACCGAATGACTCATTTCAATCTACATGGATAGCACTATAACAGGCTTTACTGTTCGCAAAAATTAATTTGATTACTTGATTAGAGACACAAGAAAATAATGACTACGTTGAAAATGGTTTAAACTCTAGTGGTTATTTTAATAAATTGAAAGGACTTTTTAAGTTTATGTATTGTTCCTCAGTGAAAATCGGGAGGTTTTAAATTATTTCAGCTGTTATGACACTGTTATGATTTAAGATCTAAAGCTTAAAACTACCCTCCAGGCATTGGCAATATTGCTAACTTTTACAGTTTAGGAAAGTGAAAACAAGAAGATAAATTTATGGATAAGATTACGGAAGTATGTATGTAGCACATCAGAATATTTTTCCTGGGCCAAAACAAACTACGCTCTAAGGATCTAATTTAGCGACTGTATTTATTGTAGGTATGTATTGTCGACTGTAGGTATTAACAGGTAACTAAGAATAATTAATCGTTACTAGAAAATTCCAGTTGATGCTTTGCGCCAGAATTCGTTTTAAAAACCTTGAGTCGGTTAATAACGTTCGAGTCAGTAGTGATGGAACATAATATTGGAACATTTCAAAAATTTTCGAAAGCATAAACTTTTAATTAACATTTTAGAAGGATCACGTTAAGTACAAGTAATACAAGTAATACTTTTATCCAAAAACGTGTCCTCTAATCTTAAGTCTCAGGCCCAAGCCCGGCTGGTTACGGAAGCGCTTCTGATGTCAAGGAAAGCTAAACTTTGCCGGAGAGAAAAGCTGTTTACTGCTTTTTTCAACATCTACGGAAATTAGCGCTAATCAGTGAACTAGCACCAAGCTAGGTTAATAGCTGCAGGCCATAAGCCTGTTAGCGTCATTTTAGCAAATTAACGACGACTCCGAAAATATACTTCAGCAGGAGTCAACAACATACAGTCAAAGTTCCAGGAAGTATGATTGCTGCCATTAAATGTGTGTTCAGTTAATTTAAAAACAAGTTAAAACATTTAAAAACAAGACATTTGGTTTCGAAAGGAAAAAATACGAATTGATGGCAGACGGTACACAGACACTAACAAAAATCTCCGCTTTTACTTTGCCAAAAACAGAAAAAATTTGGGGTTTGGGCGAATTGCAATAAGCCATGGTCAGACTAAGGTTAGTTTTGGGCGTTTATGGGGTGGCTGGAGGAAGGTCTGAATTTGTACCTTTCTGTAGAAATTAGCAGTAGCGGACTTATACTGCACGAAATGCACGAATTATGTTTAGTGACATCAAGAGCACATAATTCCGCAATCTTATAGAAGAAAAGCAGACCACTCTCTTGTTTTCGTTGATCAGCGGTGCTCCGACCAGAATACGCGAATGGGCTCAGCTCAAAGAATTACGCGTTCGTTCCTTGGTTCGTTGTTCGTTGTCCATTGGATGGGGGAAGATGATATTAACAGAATTTGATAAGTTACTGGAAGACCCCCCAACGGTGGCCTCTTTAAGCGACCCCAGTCACATTATAGATGATCCCATATTGGAAAATTCGCATACGGCTGGTCGGAGCAGTTACGCAATGAAAACTCGAGTGGCGTACTACACATCAAGTGATGTTTCAGTCATTGAAACTGAAACTGAAAATTAGGTTTCAGTTTGTACAGGTTTCAGTTTCAGTCACTGAAACTGAAACTGAAACTATTTTGAGAAGAGACCTGAAACTGAAACTGAAACATTTTTAGGCAGCCGACTGAAACTAGATTGGGTAAAAGACTGAAACTCTGACTGAAACTAGTTTCAGTCTTTCCTTAAATCTTGACATTTTTAAGGTTTTGAGCTTCGATTCTGTTAACATTGCTGTAAGAGAGGCTGAATAAACATTATATTGTGCTTTATATTGACTCAGAGATCTGGAAACCGTTGTTTTTAAAGTGAACTGAAACTGAAACTGAAACTCCGACTGAAACTAAAACTGGAACCGAAGTTATTTTATGTTGCCGACTGAAACTGAAACTGAAACTGAAATCGGCTACTGAAACAACACTATACACATTTCCCACTACAGTGTGCAATTTTGGCTGCTGGTGACATTTGATCAAAGTCAATCAAGTCCCTTACCCTACTGTAGCACTGACTCAGAAATAGAAACCATACTGGTGCTCCCGCGACCATGTTAATGAGTTCAGCATTAATTGCAGGCGTTCTTCAATGCACTAATTAGCCTCAGAAAGGTTTCTGTAAGGATTCTTCTCAAGTTTGTCCTTGTCTAATCAGTTAACATGAAGTCATCTGACTTATTACCAAAAACGATCGACAGGTATAGCGGCTTTCCCCCTTTTGATCTAGAAATGTCATTGAATCTGCATTTACCGATTGTGCAGTTCACAGCAATCTGACAAACAAAAATTCTATACTGCCCGCTTGTTTGGGTAACCACTCTTGGATCTTTATTGCACGTAAATAGATAAAATAAATAGGTAAATAGACATTACTACCATTTTTGCATGCAGAAGAGAGTTTGCGTTGCAACCGTCAGAGCGTACAATGCTCTGAATCAAACGTAGCAAATCAAAGTGGCGAGCTTCTACTCCACCCAAAGGCTTAAGAGCCTGCGATGCTGACAATTTTCATTTCTTAAAACACTTGAGTCTACTGCAGGCAAAGCGCTTTTCCCTGCACATGCAGATCAAGATTTGTGCGAAACCTTCCTCGCCCGCAGACTATAATTTGGTGATTATGGCAGAAAACATCACCTCAGTGGATTAAAGGAAGTCCCAAGGAGCTGGTACAAACCTGTATTTTCTGTGAAGATTTGTCAAAAACAGATGGGCTCAGACTTTCCCAACCCTATCGTAGGCGAAGCGAAAATCGCGGACCGAGAGGCGGGGTAGGCGTAAACGCATCTGAAATTGAAACGTTTCGTTCCAACTCTAAGCGGATTACGCCTTCGAGATAGGGTGACAAACAGGCACAAGGAAAACTAGTACGGAAAGTAGATGGATTGAGAAGAAGCCGAATTAGTAGATAAAAATTAATGATGAGATTAGAGATAAAATGTTTCCAGTCAAATAAATCATAATGTGTTAGAGTATCAAATATAACATAGAATAACACGGTGCGTCAGTAAATTCATCAGGATTATAACTTTAAATTTTTCAACTTTAAATTTCAGCAGTCAAATTTCAAACTTGAAGACAAAATAAAAACTCACAGAGAAAAGGACCAGGATACATAGAAGTGAGCAAGAGGTGGTCAATGTTGACCACCTAATCAACCCCCTACCTCTCAGAAATCTAGAAAGATCTCCATTGGTTAGGTTTAACCATGAAGCTCACACAACAGAAATTGATATTGCATCGATTCAACAAGGTTCTGCCTATAAAACTGGAATATTCTGGTTTTTAAATTTAGGTTTCAGATTCAAATATGTAGAATCATGTCAGCTGAGCAGTATGTACGCTTTGACTAAAATTGCAGAATTTAGTTCTTTAAAACGATCTTTAGTATAAAATGACTGCCGGTTATACCAAGCGTTTCTAATAGGAAGAGTAAGATACTCAGTGCTTCCTAATGTATATTAAGGTGGTTTTAGAGTCACTTGCGCAGGTGTACGCGAGTCGACGCGCGCCGACGATCGTCTACAGACGTCAATATAATTTTGCGAGGGCCGAAGCGCGTAATTGGCATGCTACAAGTGGACGCGTTGACGCGCGTCGCCGCGTCCATTGGTAGCATGGCACCAGGGTCTGATGCTACATTTGAAAGCGTCTACGCGCGTCACTCGCGACTGGAACTAGCAAGAAGCTTGCAATATGCACGAACCTTAAGGCTGAAATCTCGGGGGGGGAAGGGTTGTCATAATGTCAACATAGCACGCTGGCATTTTACAGAAACAGGCGTTTTCGACAAACTAAATACTATAACGTGCGCTAGGAAAGTCAAGTACAGCAATAATTTTCATATCATTATGTTGCGTGGAACGATATCTTTTTGCGATATAAAAATTGTATAGTTCGTTTCAGGCAATCTCTTAAAACTTGACAATTAAACAGCCTGTCCACGAAAATACTAGGGGATTTTGTCAAATTTTCAAAATACCTTATGTTGTTACTTTGTGGGAGATTGTCTAAGCCGAAATACATACAGCACTAAAAAGATCTCGTTCTACGCAGCATAATGGGATTACTACTGTACGACTTTCTCCGCTCAAGTTATAGTATTTAATTTGTCGAAAACGTCTGTTCTTGAGAAATATCAGGGTGCTATATTTACACTCTGAGAAGCCCTCTCCCGTGATTTTGGCCTTAATGTTTCGAGCATATTAATACATTAGGAAACGCTGGGTGTCTTATTCTTTCTATTATAAACTGGTGGTAATACTGTGCAACTGTGCAGGTAGTTTCCATATGCGAAACGGCAAAAATGTAGCAGTCTACTAAATACCTAATAATATATTTCTCCCCAAACTCTGTAATAACTGTTATTTCACAAAAAATGACTTTGTTTCAAGTTTCTGACACAAACCCAGGCTAGAGTTATCTTCATAAATTTTTCAGGTTAATTCCATCTACTGTAGCTGTAATTTAGCATAGACCGAGTTCTGCAAGGATAACGGGGCTGCAATTAAACTCAGGCAATAGTGAAATATTACAATTAAAGTCAGCTTGTCATGCGCCTTTGTGCAGTTCATAGAAAGTTGTGATAAACAATACTGGGTGATTCCTAGTCCTTGCAACAAACCTATAATTTGGATCCGATACACCGGTTGTTGGTCAGAAGAGATCCAATTAGATAACCAAAACGACGACCTTTTCAATTTCAAAAAACTACGATTGCTTTCACAAACACTCTCTCTCTAAGGGCTTTTCTACTTTCGAATAAATTTATTGTAACGCGAGCCTCGTCTTCAGGACCGAGTGGCCGAATGGCTAACGACGGAGCCTCCTGATTAAGTCAGTATAAGCAAAACACCATTTTGAGAGTCAAATGGGAATTATTGAGGAAATCAGTTTTTTCAAAATTACTGCCAAATCTTACGGACAATTTTGGTCCATTATTACTCAATCGATGCACGGCTTAATTGCGCATTTAGTCCATGGCTATTAGCGGAATTTAGTTGCTTTAAGCTGGAGATTTGCGCGAAAAACCATTTTTCGCGAAACTGCGATTATTTTGCTTCGAACATCTATTTCTCAGAAACTACTCTACGGATTCCGAAGATTTTGGCAGAATGGAAATTCAGTCAGCGGATGGGCATTTTTCTTGGTTTTGGCTTAAACAGTTCGAGTAGCAAGAAAACTCAGTGCGAAGTTGCGAAGTTTAGTATTACCGTGCATTTGGCCGATTTTCTCGACCGTTAGAATCTACTGAGCCAAAACCAAAAAACCCCCTCGGCCCATATGTCCTTCATACCACGGCACAAAACACTTTTGGCAGATTCTACAGTTTAATCGATGTATAAAAAGTTTTGGTCTATATTTAGCCGTTATGTCAGAAAATGGTTGCTAATTTTTTGCTAATTTTTTGCTAGTTTCGTAAGCTCGTGTCAATGTCCTGATTATAAGTTTTGAAACGATGTATTAGGCTCTTTTCAACTCCCAAAATTGTGAAAGTTATAGTGTTTTAAAAATTACCACAAAAACACTGCACAAAAGGATACCACCACCTTAACCAAAAGGACACTCTAAAACCAACTGAGCCACGGGAGCCTTAGGCTCAACTTCAGAAAATGATCAAGAGCGTCAGCCAAAGGATTGAAACAGCAAGCTCCCTGAGAGATGAACCTAACATCAAAAGGGAAACAGCCAAGATTCGCGTGAAAATAGCTGAGGACTTGCGTTGATATCTCAATCAATGCTATAGGCTTAAGGTAAAGGATTCCCCCCGTGGGAATAAGTAAACAGTTAGACCTAATGAAATGAAATAGGCTAATTTGGTATGTCAACATGAAGTGTGAAAGTGTCAAATGTTATGAGACTCTCAGAAGCTTGATTGTTTCAGTTAAGCTAATCCGGAACTATAGAAGAAAAAAGGTTAACATTTTTAACGTTAATGTTAACGTTAAGTTAACAAAGAACAAAGAATACAGCAAAAAGCTTCAATATGTCTGGGTAAAACCCGGATTTTATGTTGGAGCAGTATGACGATTTGGATAAGGTTATAAACGAAAGAAAGAAGGATGTCACTCACCACTGCACCTCCAACCCGAAAAGATCGGGCCTGAGGTGGGGATCGAATCCACAACCCTTGGCTATCTAGGCCAACGCTTTACAGATTGAGTCACCCAGGCACAATCGAACCAAACTTAAGTTTGAATTCGTTCCCAAACTGTAGTGGACACGTTTTTGAATAGGCATATAGCCCTGCCAAAGCTAAACCCTAAAACTGACATAACTTTAATTTTATGTTATGTCATATATTTAAATTGTTATAATTTAAAACCGAACCTCCAGTTCCGTTTAAAAATTCTCGTGCTAAAAAATGCTCAGTCGGTGAAAGTGACATTTGCCAGTCTGAAATTTCAAAACTGTCATCTGATTGGGGAGGAGTTCTTTCATATCAGCTGCGTATCGTACATTTCTTGAGGCTTATCAAGTTAGATTTTTTCCCATTCCACGTCTGGCCATTTTCGAGCCAGAAAGTGTTAAGATTGACATTCTTGATGAATTTCAGCTGATACGAAGTTTTTGATCGATCTTTGAGATTCATCTGCCATTAAATTAAAAAAAGTGCAAACTTTAATTGACTCTGAACGAAACGAGACCGCTAAATTTGGCCGGTATAAAACAGAAAGTAATATATGTGTTGTTGTAAAACAAGGTAGAAACTAAATTTCGGTAACTAAAAATTAAGATTTAAAGTTGAATCTGAGCTTAAATTTGATTCTGGTGCTTTAAACTTTGACCACATTCTGTTTTGGTTCATCGGGCTTTTTTAAAATTGGTTTGAAGTCCCTTGGTCTCAGTTTTGGAACAGCCCTGTCTAACATAATCATAGTTTGGTTCCTGCCTATACCTAACCCAACGGTTTGCTAAATGTGAGCCACTTTTCAAATACTGGTTCTAAAGCAAATTTGTTACAGCCACCTGACCCAGTTGGAACTGTTGTAACTGTTGAAAATGAGATTTGAAATTTAATATCTTTTAGTTAGTTCCGTTCCGTCATTATATATACATGTTAGAGTTAAGTATAGCTCAGTAGTTACTGAGAGCTACAACAGGAACATCGGTTAGAGGCATGTCTACGGTTTTTGAACTTTGTTTGGGTGGTGAGGTAGCTGACACTGAATAACTGCAGTCGCAATTATCCGAGGTGTTCTACAAGGCTATCAGTACGTCCATTACTTTCACCGTAATGGAGATCCTCTGGTGAAACAGCAATTTCTTAACCTAAAAGTACTGTTCAATCACGTCTAAATATTGTAGTGGATGCGTAGGTGGGCACTACGGTAATGCAAGATTAGCAGGTAGCATGTAGACGCCTGTTCACTCGAAGCAGCTTCATTCACAAAACAGGACAAATAATTAGTTTATTCAGATTTGCATAAAATAGTCGATAAGGGGGAAATGCGTAGCTTGATACAGAGATTTGGAAAAACCTAATTATTATGGATCTAATTAATCAGTTTTAGCGAGACTCTATTGTCATAACTGCACTGAAAGCCAGCTAAAACTGCTTTTACTTGCACAGAAGGCAAAGTCTAATGAATGTCTTGGGGAAAGAAGAAAAGGGAAGTTTTAGTGGAACGCAAAATGAATTGACGACTGAACAACTGAATATTAAACAAAAATAGTGTAGATCTTAGAGATTCGGTTAAAATTTAATTTCACCGGTCTACGCAGTCAATTCGACGATTGCAATTCTGCGATTGATTCTAAATTATTGCATTTCTGCGAAGTATTTGAACTCAATGTTGTTTATGTAATCAGCAATCCAGAAGGTTACAGGAAAATGCCAATTTAAAATTTTAAATCGTAGAAACGCTTGCTGCCCAAGATCACCTAAATAGAATTACACAACAAGAATTAATTTAGATTCAATTTAACATGACACCTCAGCTATCCAAAACGAATACAGTGGCTATTCAGTCCCGCATATGAGCCTAGGTGTTGTACTGACCGTATACATACCCTAACCTTGGTGATTCCTTACAGATGCATTCACCTCGAATCCAGCAACGATATCCCAGTTATGCCAAGGGAATCCGCTTTTGTGATACAATGAATTGCAGAGAAACGGCGTGACAGATGTAAAAAAGGTCCAATCTTATACAGACATATTGCAGACAGCAGCATACAGGTGCTTGGGTGCATGGGGGTGGGGGCTCCACACTCCCCCCAAATTCGGAGTTTTCCGGTTTGTTGGGCAAAAAACCGGAAAAACCACACCCCCCCCCAAATTTTCCTCCTGCACATGTTTGAACAGTAGGCATTTTGGACACTAAAGAGTAGATCATAAGTCCCGCAGGAAGGTATCCTCTTGAAATCTACCAGTACACAATTTGTCCTAAACTATACTACCCTGAGCAATTTATAAATTTTCCATTAACAAATTTCATAATCTGCTTTAAACACCGGTTTAGCTTAATTTTGACCTTTGTAAGACTTCATTGGGTGCTAGTAAGTTTGGTAAGCAAGTACCGTCTGCTAAGCCGCTTAAGAAGAAACCTCCATTTTATGGGCTTCTTCAGGTTTACTCTTGTGACGCATTTTAGTTACAACCATGTACTTTCAGGACATGAAGCTAAATGGACGCCTTGCACAAAGTTCTGTAATAGCGGCAGCCTAAAGTTAAATCTGAAAGCATTGTCCTGAACCAACATTATTGAATCTAGGGTTACAAACCTTGTTCAGCCGCTTTGTTGCCCTCAAGTCACTGTTTCATTTGTTACCCACAAACTAAACCTTGGTAATGAGAAAACCTCAGAGCTATTCAGCAGTTAAGTAGATGACGTCAACCTGGCTTGTTAATTACAAGTTCTAAATTTAAATTTAACCTAGAAATTCACTCTAGTGTTGCTTTTTATATTGTCTAAGTTTATCTGTGTGCTAAATGGAAGTTACTGTTTAGGGTTTATAAACTATGAACAGGTGTACCAACTATTTCGTATTACCCTGAGCAGCCAAACCAAGGATAGGATTAAATAATATAACTTTCGCTAGTTTACTGTTTACAAGAAGTTTGAGCTAGAAATCGGAATGAGAACGCTACCCAGTTCCAGAATAGTGTGGTTGATCAAAACAGAATGCAAAATCAAAAACCCTAAATCAAAATTGCTTCCGCCTAGCAGACTCCCAACTTAACGGCCTCCAGACAGCACCGTATTCGGAAAAAAGCTAATAAAACACACCGTATACGTAGAAAACGAGAAGAACTACCCGTAACTACTTTATGAGTTGGTGATGGATTTACTTTGAAAAATTAGTTCAAGGATAAAGAAACCATTAGGATACTTGAATTAATTGGAAGAAAAATTCTAAATTTAATTTAAAAAATTTAGAAATGTTTCAATTAGAAAATTCCGCATTTTAAAATCAACAGATCCATCTGGCGCAAGTTTCCGTTGAATCGTCAATTTTTGGACTGGGGGGATCAAATGGGAAAGAAATGAGAAAAGAAAAATGAAATTCTCATTATTACTGTTGTACTCGTCAAGATAACTCTTCAGTCGTTCAACCGGATACGTGCACAAACTCCTCATCAGCGAAATGGCCATTACTTATATTTCAAGACTGACGCAACATTGCTGAAGTTGCAGTGGAGATTAGCGCAGTGTAAGGACAGCCCCGAAACCAGATTATTGTTGTCGTAGATTTCGTCCTTAAAATAGTTTCAGGATATAAAATTTAAGCCGAACTGTAGAATTGAAGACCGTAATGACGCAGACGCTCAATGGGCCTCAAGGGAAGTCGAAAGTCGGTTCTAAATGCAATCTTACATTGATGTAGTACTAAGTTAGCATAATGAAATCACATACGTAAGCGTTAATGCAGTGCCTGTGCCCTTTGAGAGCTGTTTATTAAATTGGATTCTTATTTGAAGTTTAGGTGTGATTTTCTTCCATAGTGAAGTCACATCGACCAGGTATGTATATGTTACGTACCGTATGAGATTTTGTACCGTATTATACGGTACGGCAATGTTCGTACCGTATTAAACGGTACGTACCGTATAATACGGTACAACTTTTTCTGTACCGTATTAAAGGGTACGTCCCGTATTATATTGTACGGTTAGTTTTTGTACCGTATTGGCAAAGAACTGAATCTAATCTGCAAGACTAAAAAAGCTGGAATGTTTGCTCTTGCAATTCTGATTTCTATGCCACATAAAATTTCTAAAACTTCTAATTCTATTAATTCTATTAAATATTCTGAACATAAAAAGTGAAAATTGTTGAACTTAACTTTTGAAAGTCAACGTCTTTACACAAAAGGAATGAAAACAAGAAACAAAAATGCTCCTCTGGAGCATGAAAAAAGTAATATGGGTGATGGTGCGGTTGCAAAATCAAGAGAGGACTAGTCTTTAAAATGCTAAATATGGGGCTAGGTTCAAAAATAGAAGAGGACTAGGTTGTGACGAATTAATATGGGCACAGCTTCGCCGAACAACCCATATTCGCGGTTTATAAATGTATATCAGTATGCATATCCATCCACGCTACGTTTAGTTTATTGCAATGCATAAATAATCTACTGCTACGCATTCGAGCTTTAATCCAACTTATATTTTAGCAAACTTTTTCTTCGCGAAACGTTTTATAATAACCAGTGCGTTTTATTCATTTCTACGAAAAATTTATATTTCAAGAGTAATCTTAGGACTCTGACCTTCTATTTCCTCCCTGCTTGAACCAATAGCTTTAGCCTCATGTCCTTAGATCTCTTCTCGTTGCTTGCCGCAGTTCAACCCGACCAAATGATGATAATTTACGCACGTACGTATTCCTAGCTAGTCTAACAGAGTACGTATATGCAAACAACTGTATTCAATGAGTACGTATTCAACTTCTTAAATTTCTTATTACTGACTGAAATTGATAGCTCTGTATGCGACAAAGGCTAAGCTAAGCGTGCAATCCCGCGAATATGGGTTGTTCGGCGAAGTTGTGCCCATATTAATTCGCTCACAACCTAGTCCTCTTCTGCTCACAACCTCGTCCATGCAACCGTCCGCAACAGTGCAGAAATAGTGCGAAAAGTACGGTATTGTCGGAAGCGACATCTTGAGACGCTATTTTTGTAGCAAAACTGCAAAATTTGTATTATTTGTTTTACTTAATATTATTTAGCAGTAGTCAGTTCTTTGCCAATACGGTACAAAAACTAACCGTACAATATAATACGGGACGTACCGTTTAGTATAATACGGTACAGAAAAAGTTGTACCGTATTATACGGTACGTACCGTTTAATACGGTACGAAAATTGCCGTACCGTATTATACGGTACAAAATCTCATACGGTACGTAACATATATAATAATTTGTTGACAAGAGCAATTTGAATATATGAAGTCACCGCCAAAGTTGGTGCATTACCGTGAGTCTTGATACGCAGAATTCGAATAGAACAAAATCGATTCTGA
This sequence comes from Trissonchulus latispiculum, assembly GCA_030248195.1. Classification (NCBI taxonomy): domain Eukaryota; kingdom Metazoa; phylum Nematoda; class Enoplea; order Enoplida; family Ironidae; genus Trissonchulus; species Trissonchulus latispiculum. The sequence continues at coordinate 30,701 of JASAND010028890.1, forward strand.
CTTTTGAAGAACTCTGCCTCAAAAAGTGTGTAAAGTTGTGCACCATGTGTTTCTAAAGATATTTTGAGTAACCTCTCCTCAGTACAGACATGTCAAAAACTATTTCAACTCAAAACGACACAAGCTTGTTCTGTTGACAGTTAGCAGAACTGACTGCACTTATCAGGAATCTCTCCCCTTACACACTTTCCACCACAAGAAGTATGCAAATTTGGCTGAATAGTATGTAAACGACTGAAAATTCGAAGACAAATGTCAGTTGCTAAAGCCATGACGAGTTTTGAGCCATATTACAAAATACAAGCCAGTTGTAGCACTGCTTGCTGTGCTCACAGAACTTTGTGAGCTCAGTTGCAGGCGAACGCGAAGCCTTCGTAAAGGGCACTCTTGCGCTTAACTCGGAGCTTCGCCTGCTAGTGTGCATACAAATCTCTGAGAATACTACACTTTTCAACAATCAAATTCCGTATTAAGGTCTGGTAAGATTATATCAGTAGTCCCCAATTGTGTCAGTTTTATGCCGCCTTTCCAGGAATTGGCCGTCCAGAGGGGAAACCCTTTGAATGGCTGGATGGCATGATGTGGTCAAAACATCGTGATCATTTCTTCCCCGGCAGTAGCCTTGCCTTCGCCTCAGGTAATTGGTTATGCAACTATTCAACGCCAGATCTCGCACCGCAAGCAAATTCGGTATGGCGTTCCTCTTTGGAAAAGCAACAGGAATGTGTCTGTACAGGAAAAAACTTTGTGTTGAAACTTTAATTAATTAGAATTCGGTTCAAACTTAGACGACCAGTTAGTGTTTTAGAAATGCAACTTTGCTTACTTTACTGCTTGTGGCAACGACGTTTTCAGACTACAGTTCTGCAAGGGCCAATTAATTTAATTAGTTGCTGGCGTCAGTTGTTTTCATTAAAGTGTGACATTCAATCTTAGAAACATACTTATGAGCTGTAAGGCTCTTTGAAAGTAAAATGAAATTAATGAAAAGAGTAACCTAAACCTTGCATAATCTCTACAAAGCGTAGGCATATCTATGTTTATTAAAGCGGAGGCAACAAAGCTGCTTGACGGAAGAAACGAAACAGTAAATTAATACCCTCATTCACGTCACACCAGGTGCACACATTGTTTCGGAAATAGTGTTAAGAAAATATCTGGTTGCTGTTGTTACATTGGCTAAATATTAGTACAACATGATGGTACAGTACACAATAATACATAATGCCTGACGAAGTGCGATTCTTCCGTGAACGCACACCTGTTAATAAATTTCGCAAAACTAACCGATTTAGCTCAAATTTGGTATGGGTGCATTTGAACATTTACCTGATTAAGCTGTCACAAAAATTTAAAATTTAAGAAATTAAGCTTTTAAGTTTTTCAAGGAGAGCCAAAAATTTTTTCTTCGATTTTGCCTTAAACTTGCATGCAGGGTTTTCTCGGGTGCTGACGAGCACTAATCTCAAATCTGTTTTTCGGTTCAGCTTTTCGTTAGCTTAATATGAGCTAAAGTTGTAAGCTTCAGATGTAAGCTTAATTTCTGCTAGCGAAAAGTTGAATTGAGAAACGGATTTTGGATTAGTGCTCTGGACCCCAGAAAACCCCTCACTCGTAAAAAGACTCCTGTTAAAATTACAGAATTCTTGTAATTTTCTATAAAAGTGTTCCTGTGCGGTCAGTCACTAGCGGAGCCTCCTGTATTTTCCACAAAAGTAACTTTTGTATTTTTTGCCGGTCTCTCGAATAGTAAAAATTACAGGAGTATCCTGTACTAAATACTAAAGAAACCTGCAGTTTTCTTCGACTTTTTACCAATCATAAATCAGATACCAAACCTGTAGTTTTTACAAGACAAAACCTGTAAATTTTACTGGAGCGACCTGTTATTAGACAAGGGGGGGGGGAGCAGATTAGAGATGAGGATTTTGGCTCGCGGCTCGGCTCGGCTCGGCTCGGCTCGCGAGCCGAGCCGAGCCGAGCCGGATGCAATTTCTCCCGAGCCGAGCCGAGCCGAGCCGGAGAACTGTAGCTCCGAGCCGAGCCGAGCCGAGCCGACCCCAACAAAAAATAGTAATTCGACCAAATTTCGCTGCTACATTTTCGAACTTGTTTAAGTAAAATTGCCAATAATTTCAGTGAAGACTAATAATAATTGCCAATAATTTTCTTTAGCTTTCTCGATACGTTCCAAGCAAATGTTAATCATAATATTAGGCTGTCCTGGACGCCAACTTGTGTATGGTATTGATATACTTTTAGTAAGAAAAACTTTTGACTTATTTCATTTTTACGTCTCAGTTTTGGTTTCATAAAAATCTACCTGTAAAATCCATTATTCTGTGTTTCTGGGTATTTGTAGTATTTTTATTTTGTCAGATAGCGAAAAAGTTGTAACTGCTTCTAGTATTCGAGTATATAATATGACCTTGAGAGGCTAAAGATAAATCTTAACTTGTAATAACTTAACTGATTACGACTTCGTTAATAAATTTGACCAAGACAACAAGGAAATAAATAATAAAATTCCATGCAATCTGGCGAATTTGAAATTTCAAGCTTGGCGAGCCGAGCCGAGCCGAGCCGACCCACTTTCAAAATTTTTCCGAGCCGAGCCGAGCCGGGTATGACCGCGAGCCGAGCCGAGCCGAGCCGACCTCATTTTCTCGCGAGCCGAGCCGAGCCGAGCCGGAAAAGTCCGGCTCGTCCTCATCTCTAGAGCAGATGTGAGGGGGCCGCTCCCAAAATATTTTCGGCAGGAAGAGGCCGTTACAAAAAATTCACCGACGGGGTGTTGAAAGACTGGAGAGTATCGAGTACTTTCCTGCAAAGTAAACCTGTAAACCAGTGAAAACTACAGGTTTCATTTGTATTGAATATTGGTCTAACTTGTAATCCATTTTACCAAAGAAGATCCGGAAAAAACTACTAAGGATGACCTGTAGACTGTACAAGACTTAACCTGTATTTTCTATAAAAGCTTTTGTATTTATCATCTACAAAAGTGATGCCTGTAGTTTCTACTGGAACATTTCTAAGAGTGCTGTATGACAGTTTTCAGCAAAATCAAAGACAAAATATTTTTGGTTAAAAAACCTAAAAACTTAAAAAACCTAAATTTTTTTAAATTTTAAATTTTTGTTTCAGATCGATCAGATGCACCCATACCAAATTTGAGCTAAATCGGTTAAGCCTTGCGAAGCCCATTCACAGGTGTGCGTACACGAAAGAATCATCGACCTGGTCTTCGCCAACAGAAACAACAAACATTTTCTATCTAATGTTTACTGCATACGAAGGGAAACAGCGCAGAATCTAAGTAAAGAAAGACCCAGAAGCCGCCTATGCTTCTAGTTCGGATAACGGAAGGTGTGAAAGCAAATTGGACGGAAGACCATTACCAACACTACGAATCAAGAATGAAGCAAGCAGGCAGCTTTAGACAGTTCTCCTAATAATTGCTAATTTGAGGCAAAGGGTAGGAATTTTTGCGGCTGAAACTGAAGAGAGGTAGCGGCGCAGACCGCATTGTCGCAAACTCTTTACATAAAAACAAGGACTATGGGAACAACTGTAATCGTCGTGCCTCAACAAATTCATAATATTCATAAGGGATCCCATCTCTTATTGCTTGTTCAATTGTGGATACCCACCCATGCATAAGTGGACATCTCTATTTTATCTTGCCGACTGGCCATCTTATCTGTCCTGGTTAAGGTCGCAGCGCAAAACAGAAAAATACTCAGCTTAGGAGCAACAAATTACAATCCACAATTTAAATTTTGGCTGCCTTTAAACTTGAAACCAAACATTGTAACAATTGAAAACTTGTGGTTATAGTTAAAATTGAGCGAGCCTATGCAATCTGGGGCCGTATTCACAAAGCTTTTAGTGGCTGTTTTAGGGACACTTTTAGTGTTAGTGGACACTTAAAACTTTTAGGCTTATTCACAAAAAATTAGTATACTAACTTTAGGGCCCTAAGTTTAGAGACACTTTTCGCATTTTAGGGACTCTTTTAGTTACCATTTTGAGAGTGATTTCACACTAAAAAGTAACACTTGATTCACGAAAGCATTTAAGGGACTGAACTGTCACTAAAATTTTAGAGACCTCGGAGGTCCCTAAAACGTTGACTAGTGTTCTTTGTTCGAGCATAGCTCACTCAAATTTCAACAAATCCGCTTAAAATTTGCTGTGGATGCACTGCACACATTAAGGAATCCATCCATATAAAAATTTCTGAATTTATCGAAATTTTATTTTTGACCAAAATTTGTATGGGACCCCAGCAAACAACCAACTCTAAGCTCTTGCTATTAACCGTTTGTGTAAATTGCGAATGAACCATTGTCCAGATTATGTTCTGTGTAGTAAAATAATAGGCATTTGTATGCCTGAAATAATTATATACAAGTTAGTATATAAATTTTACTAGCGATACATAATATTTTGCGGGTTCAAATTTCTTTGGAGATCCGAATTATGTTGGAGCAACTTGGCTTTTGAGCCATTGACGATAAATGCAGACTGTGCCTATTGTCTGAAAATTACTTTTAATAAGCAAACTATTGAAAAAGAATTATCTCGCTATCTCGCAAACTATCTCGCCATGTTCAGTAGTTTATCTTCCGCAGTTTTATTTCAAAGACAAGCAATGTTTGCAAACAAATAAGCACGCAACGTTTTAGGGTGTGCATAAAACACGGCCCCGGCCCCGGCCCCGGCCCCGGCCCCGGCCCGGCGCATAAAACACGGCCCCGGCTCCGGCCCCATTACGGCCCCGTCCATAAAACACGGCCCTGTCACGGCCCCATCAAAAAATCATATTTTTGACTAATGGGACTAAATATAACCAATTCAGCATCTCCTAATCTATCAAATTAAAGTTTAACTGTTTAGTCTTTGAATTTGAAAATTCTTGAATTAAAAATATTATCTTTGAACCACCATTTTTAAGCTTTGTATCTTGGTAAACGTACAAATAACAAACTTTATGTTATGCAGTTATTAAATGTGTAAATTAGATTAAATTGTGTAAATGTATTTATGTGTAAATTTAATTTTAATTTCATCTTGCGCTCCGAAAAATTTAAGTAAACCATTTTTGTAAAATTTGAGAATTTACAAATTTTCATCACCTTTAAACTTAACTTATTAACGAAACTGCATATGACCAAATGTTGTACATCGTAGAATAGGGGATGCTTAGATATTTCAAGTGATTTAAAAATCAACTGATAATGTTTACCTTAACAATCAGTAACTAAGTTTTTAAAGTAAGCCGTGCCGTATTGAAACCTTGTGGTCATAAAGTTCAAGAGATCGTAAAAAATAACATTTTATAAAAATTACATAAAATAGCATAAACACATTTACACATTTACACATTTACTTTAAACAATTTGATTTAGAGCTAAAGGTAGATTCTGGCAAAAGCTCGTCTTGCGCTCCGAAAAATTTAAGTAAACCATTTTTGTAAAATTTGAGAATTTACAAATTTTCATCACCTTTAAACTTAACTTATTAACGAAACTACATATGACCAAATGTTGTACATCGTAGAATAGGGGATGCTTAGATATTTCAAGTGATTTAAAAATCAACTGATAATGTTTACCTTAACAATCAGTAACTAAGTTTTTAAAGTAAGCCGTGCCGTATTGAAACCTTGTGGTCATAAAGTTCAAGAGATCGTAAAAAATAACATTTTATAAAAATTACATAAAATAGCATAAACACATTTACACATTTACTTTAAACAATTTGATTTACAGCTAAAGGTAGATTCTGGCAAAAGCTCGTTTTAAAGCCGTTGCCAAATTTTCCCAGTTTGGTGGTTGGAACTCCTTACTCCTACACTTCATCATCAAAATCAGGCAACTTAAACTTAATAGCTAAGTTATGTAGGACAGCGCAAGCAATGCATGCTGCTCGGCATGCTCGGCCTGGTTCTTGCCGAATTTAGCCGTGTAAACAACCGAACGGATCTTTTGCGCTTTTCCCCCAGCCCTAACTTTTGATTTTTTTGACCAATAACTTTGAAATTTGGTGTGGGTGAATACTGAAGGCTGATGAATTCAAAAACTAAAAATTTTGAAATTTTTAAAATATTTTAAAAAAATTTAAAATTTTAGTTTGGTAAGGGGGACCAATGGGAACCAAAAAATTTTTTGAAAAAAATTGCTGAAAACTTTCATACAGGGGTTTTCTGGGGCGCTGAGCACGAATCTGAAGGCGGTTTTTCGTTTCAGCTTTTCGTTAGCTCAGTATAAGCTTACATCTTAAGCTTACTACTTTAGCTTGCACTGAACTAATGAAAAGCTGAATCGAAAATCGAACTGCAGATTCGTTTTCTGCGACCCTGAAAACCTCTATATACAACTTTTTAGCAAAATCGGAGACAAAAATGTTTCGGTTCCACTTGGTCCTCCCTTACCAAACTAAAATTTTAAATTTTTTAAAATTTTTTGAAATTTTAAAAAATTCTGAATTTTTGAATTCATCAGCGTCCAGTATGCACCCACACCAAATTTCAAAGTTATTGTTCAAAAATATCAAAAGTTAGCGCTGGGGGGAAAGCGCAAAAGATCCCAACCGAACCTACGTTTCCATCGGCCAAATGCTTGGTCTACAATCACTCTCGTTTTGCAAAGCGCCCTGTTGTATCTTCGCTCCTGGTTGCAGTTTGGAACGCCAGTCGGTGTCATCAGCCACTGAGTGCATGGATAGCCTGAATCACCCACAATTATACCACCCCCGCGGCCCGCACCCAGGATTTTGAAAAAGGGGGGTTCCAAGGTAAACACAGGGGTGCGGGGCGGAGCCCCCTAGAAGTTAAAGAATTTTTGCATTTTAGCCCCAAAACAGTATTTGAACTTTATTTCGAGGAAAAAGTGAATTATCGCGCCGACGGCGCGAAAATTTTTAAAAATAGCTGTTTTGCCATAGAAATTGCAAAAATTTTCCTTTTGTCCTCCCAAAGGGGGGGTCTGGTCCCTTGACCCCCCCGGTGCGGCCTTGCCACCCAGCCTACCCACTCAGCCTATTCGTTTGAAGTCGCGCCACAACTGGCTTTCACGCAAGATCCAGCTGTCATGTGCGTGCAGAGCCGGGCCACTTCGCTACAAGATCAATGAATGGACCATTTGAATCCACTACAGCCTTAATACGTTGATAGAGGGATCTTCAATTAACTTGCTTAAGGGGTTTTTTGCGATTTTTCGACCTTCTCCATTTTCCTTATTTTGTACTCCCAGCGTCATAGCAAGGCTTTTGTTGTTTTTTTTGTAGAGTCCTTCAGTGAATCCGACATGTGTTAAACATAGGAAAATGAAAAAGTTACGCTAAAAAGATTGTCCAAAAAATTTTTCGCTGTGAGAGACTCAGTTCTGAGATTTTTCACACTTGTTAGGACACAATGTAGAGTGCAGCGAGTGACTTTGGTAATTCTGCTGAGAATTAAAATTTTGGCAAAGTTTTAAAGTCAGAATTTGTGAAAATTTCGAGTTTGGCTATTTGCCAAAATTCCAATTCTCAACAGAATTGCACCATAGTCACTCGCTGCCTCTACATTATCTCCTTAACAAGTGTGAAAAAATCTCAGAACTGAGTCTCCCACAGCGAAAAATTTTTGGACACAAACTTTTTACCTTAACTATTTCATTTTCCTTGTTTAACACATGTCGGAGTCCCTTTGAAGACTCTACAGAACGTTAGAAGCAATATCCGCAAAACGCACTTGTATTGTTTCGCTGACCCATGGAGTACAAAATATGTAAAAATGAGCAGAACGGAGAAGGTCGAAAAATCGCCCAAAAACGACCCTTAAGTTGAGACAATGGAAATATTGAAGACTTTGGCGCCAAATTTGAATCACAAAATTATTCCCAAGTCGTCTGGACAACGCCATCTACTGGCGCAGCAACAAGGCCACTGTTAATTTGGGTCTCGCTGCAACTAATGAAAGAATGATACCTGCCAATCAAAGCTAACAATGAGCAAGAAAATTGTCTCAGAAATCAGAATACTAATATTTGTTCCATTGAAATATATCTATCAATCCATACTAGCATACAGAGATGACTTGAAAATTAACATGGATTAGCAAAATATCACAGTCACACATATGCTTTTTCAATAGAAATTTAATAACAGTAATAATATTATTAGTTAGTGGGCGCCATGAGCACGTTTTCGTTAACTTTGTTTTTTTGTGCTCTTTAACCATAAAATTATTGCAGTTCACCGAGCCATATGTTCAGGAAATATTTTTTAAACATTTAAATTTTGATGTCATTTAAAACAAGAAAAATTAAATTTCAATTTAAATGTTTAAAAAATCGTTTGTGAACTATTACTTCGGTTAACTTCAATAATTTTATTATGGTTAGAAAGAGCACAAAAAACGCAACAAAGTTAATGGAAAAGTTTGTCAATGGTGCCCGCTAACTAGTAGTAATATAATTTACTTTAATATCTGAAGCTTGTTTCTGGGCTCAGCGTAGCCGCTGCTGGCCACTAACTTTAGGGCCCTAGGTTTAGTAGCCCTTGAAATTATTACGTGAATAAGATCGCCCTTCACTAAATTGAGGACCCTAAATTTAGTGTCACTTGACCCTAAAAGGGACAGTTTTTAGTGGAGCTTTGTGAATACGGCCCCTGAAGAAATTAGGTTTAGAGCAGAGCTCATGTCAGACCCATCAGGAATAGAATAAAGAGTATATTACTGCAAAAGACCTAGATTATAATATATCTAGATAAGTTGGAGTAGAAGTGTCACAATAAGCCATTGTATTGACCGGAAAATTCACTGAGACCAGGACCACGACCTGGTAAATAATTCGCTACAGTTATAGACACATAATCCTGTAAGCTCAAACTTTTTGCGTCCGAGTACCTCAAAACGGAAAAGTGTCATTCTTTGTGATTTAAATCATCGGGACCTGAATGTTTGTAGCAATCGACGTTGTGCTATGTTTCCTAACGCCCGTTAATAATAAAAGTTACTATTGTCCATCAGTCTTAAGTACACAACTGGAAACCCGTGCGGTAGTACTACTGGGATAATTTCATGCTTAGATCATGCTTAGAGTCAGAGATACTCCAACTTTTGGAGTAGTAGAATAATGACCACACTTACGACCCTGAAGGGAATAAATTTTGATTAAATCTAGGCAAGGTTCGCCTCAGCTTATGTTAGGAAATTGAAGCCTAAGCACTAAGCTAATTTGTGCTGCAAGTGAAGGATTTATGCTGTACGCAGCTGACTACTTTTGCAGCTCACAAATGAGAAAAAAACGGATAAAGTTGATGCAGAGCAACTAATTATCAGATTTCTGTTATGAACGGTGCTGCGTGGGAACCTCATTCAACAATCCAGCCAAATCACAAGATTTTCCCCGTTAGACTTTCAACTATTGTCATCTTGGAAATTCATTAGCAAAATGCCATGCAATCCTTGGTGACGTTTTGTTATGCAGATTTACGAAAAAGAATCAGTAATCAGTCAAGCGACAGGTTGAGGCTTTCCCCCAGGATTGTCAACATATTTTGCACAAAATTTAATCAACTGAAAAAATGTTTCAACATCATCTGCAGTTCACCAGAAGGATGAATAGAGGACTGCAGTGTAGATTGTGGTGGACTAATGACTTTATGCTTAAATGAAACAACTATTTATAGATGGACTCAACGTTTGGTGGAACCAACGTAGAGGGTACATCTGTTTTTAAACATCTTTCAATGCATATTATAGGGGGCGTCAGAGCGCTTCCACTAAAATGTGGGCTTAACAGGCGCTGCGCGGCCCTTAGGGCCTTTTCAAGAAAGGGTAGAGTAGAGTTATTATCCCTTTTTGAGAGTTAAGAGGACCCGCGGGCGGTAACGCCATTTTTAACACACCTGCCAGCCCTAGGACCTTCGAGCACGTGCCTCAACGAAATTCGGCAAGTTTGGTATAGATGGAATCTACAGAGAACAATTTATTCTGTCTAAGCTTCAGTGAATGGAGTCTTAATGTAATGTTGAGTGTTTAACAACATCAATACAAACATAATCAATATGATTAGTTCAGTAGCAGAAAATCTTTTTGGCTATCAAGCTTTGAATAGCGACGGTGAGGAGTTTGTCCATGCGAAAAGCAAGCTCTCCATGCATTCGTTTACGGACGGAATACCATTAACCCGCACGAACAGTACGAATGTAATAATGACTTAAAAGCTTGAATTACCTCCAATTAACGGCATAAACTGTTAACTTTAACATCACTCAAATAGATAAACCCCCGAGGAAATCTGACAACGCTTACACTGGTTGATGACAACTGATTGATTGATTGATTTTTGGCTTATAGCAACAGACGCCACACTAATGTGATTTGTGGAGCAGTTGTAAGAACGAATAAAGTTTTGTCCTATCAAGGGGCTTTAGTACGTGTTTACGTATTCATTGTAGAAGCATAATTCATGCTCATGCGTTGATCGGTGAGTTGTTGACCGACCGCTGACAAACCATATCAAAGGCATAAGAAACATTGCAATAATTTAATGCAATGAGGAGACGCTACGTCTGACCTCTGCGGGTGATTTGTATTTAATATGGGTTTAGTGTCCTTTTGTGCACTGCTTTTGTGATGAATCTTTGAAACAACAGCAACAAACTTTATTTCGACAATCATTAGTGTTTATTCAGCGAAATAAAACGCTATAACTTTCGCAATTTTGTGAGTTGGAAACAGCTTTATGCATCGTTCTAAAGCTTATAATCAGCACATCCACAAGAGCTTACGAAACTAGCAAAATTAGCAAAACTTTGCTGACATACCTGACAGGCTGAATAGACCAAAAATATTTGAACAGCGATTTCTCAAAGCTGTGAATCAGCCAAAATGTCTTAATTTTTTCTTGTGCCATGATATGAAGGACGTGTGGGCCGAGGGACATTATTTGGATTTGGCTAAACACGTCTCAATACTTCAGAAAATACAGCAAATGTGCTGTGGCACGAAATTTCGCAATGTTGTATTCAGTTGTTTGAAAGCAACTGGATACGTTTTAGCTCAAACCAAGAAAAATGTCCCTCCGCAATAGTGCGAATTTTCATCCAGCCAAAAATTACGCTAATCCATTGGGTAGTTTTTGAGAAATCGGTGCTCAAAACAGAATAATTGCAGTTTTGCCAAAATGGCCTTTCGAGCTTAAGGTTTTTCTAGCTTAAAGCAACGAATTCCAGCTATTAGGCATTAATAAAATGTGCAATTAGACCGTGTATCGGTTGAGTATAAATAAACCAAAATTGTCTGTAAGATTTGGCAGTAATTTTGAAAAAACTGATTTCCTCGAAAATGACCATTTTTTGATCCGAAAAATCGTTGTTTACTTATACTGACTTAACCACTAGAGGCAGCTCAAAGGTTGTAAAAGCCAAAATTTTCGTTTTGTTGCCCTCTTTCTAGCCATAACAACCAATCCGGTGTAGCAACTACGTACTGAGAGAATAATGGTAAGAATCAAAAATTTCTTATCTTTTCACTTAAAAATACGGGACTGGTAAAAATAAGGGATCTTTTCAGGATAACCCACCCCAGGCCCAATTGGCATTGATTCCGTATCGCAAAATTTTTCGATTTCGCGAAATTCGATTTTTTCGATGTGTAAGGGGGGGGACTAAGGGGAACCGAAAAAATTTTGGACTTCGATTTTGCTGAAAAGTTATACTCAGAGGTTTTTGCGGTCGTAGAACAGGAACTTTATTTCAGTTAGCTTACATCTTATTAAACTTTATTGAGAAAGAAAGCCGAATCGAAAAACGGATTTCAGATTCGTGTGCGAGTATTGAATACAACTTTTCAGAAAAATCGGAGCACGTGATCAGAGTCGAAAACATACCTTTACCAAACTGCAGCCATTGGTGTTTCCTGGTTTCTGGAACAGATCCTGGTCAAAAATAACACTTGAATGTCCATTTTAATGGACATCGAGCCTATAAGGTAAAATTTATACAAAGCGATACCAGCACCTTAAGGGTGAAATGGTCTCTTAAATAGTGGTGTGGTTCAGATAGTTTATGTATAAATTTGTCGAAGTTCCCAGCTCTCTATCTCAATAAGAGGTGTTAGTTTATCAGCGTCCTAGTCGCTCGCCGGCGCTTTCAACTTCAAAGTTTTCCCCAATATTCCCAAAGATACATCAGAAAAGTGGATAGTCATCACTGCAAATCTGTGACCCAATAAAAGCTGTTATAAATCCCGGCATTTTAATTTCATTGGCCAAATTGCTCGATACCTTTCCACTCCGTTGCAATTAAGTCAGGCTTTGCTTCACTCTCAACCTAAGCGTCTTTTACTAATTGCTGGTTGTGTCCATTATTTGTCCGTTTATTTTGTTTGTAACCTCGTTCCAAGGTGACCTTGTAGCGCTTCGTCATTGCATTTAAAATTTATTTGTTAGAAATTTATTGCTGCTTTTAATTTATATTGATGAGAACTTTCTGTTTATTGATTATTATGTGCAATGTTAGCCGTTATGATTTGCATCATTTTCTTGACAGTTCTTGTGGTTAAGGGTTGGACTTGTTTGGTAGTAATTTGGAGTTTTTATACTGTTTGATTGTGTTTATAAAGCCAGTGCTCTTTAACTCATTCAATATTCCTGTGGTTGTGGAAAATTTCAAGCTGTGCCTTTCTTTTCTGTGTTTATAGATAATTTTCTCGTCTGTAGTGTTCGGAATCTTCCCTTTGGTCAATGTAAATGCGGTCTAGTTTTAAGCTGTTTCTTTGTCTAGCCTAGGTTCTGCAGTGTAACCGTAGAATCGGTAGGGTAGACTGGTAAGGACTGAAGTTGTTAAGCGTGCACATCGTATTGGTTTCGATTTTGAGTTTTTGCTCTTCATCGGCGGTTCAACTGTGTTTGGTAGGACTCAATTAGGACATGCTAGAGAGAATCTGCTCAGGTCGGTGGAAGTCGAACTACCTTTCCTCCGGATAGCTAGTATGCCACCACCAACTTTACATGTTTTAAACAGTTTTATTTTTTATTTTTATTTTTATACAGTTTTATTTTTATACAGTTTTAGCCTTTCATGCAGTTTTATATAGTTTTAGTACCAACTTTACAGTTGGATACATGGATAGCAGTAAGCTGAATTTTGTGGCAAGAAAAATCCAACAATGTTTTGGCAAGGCTTGCATCGAACGGATATCTGTTTATGATGGGTTGTTTAATAAAAATTATTTGACACTTTGTATGACATCTAGAAATTAAATTTCACTGAAGCTTATATAACTTGTCTAAGTTCCATTCCAGTTTAACGACACCAACAGCAGGTTACGAGAAAGTCTGTGTCACTCATAACTAAAAGGCAGAATAGCAAATTCTGCCTAAGCAAATTTAGTGTTTGAGCATCGAAAAATTATTTCAGTTGTAGCTGTAGAGCCAAGAATCACTTAACATGTAATCACTATGGCATAATCAACTGAAATCATGGCAACAGCTGCTGTAGGTTTTATTTGCTGGAATCAACCAGATCAAACCTCCCCTACCACAACAGCTGGCTCTGGAATTATGTCTCACTTTAACTGCATGCGCAGAGATTGAATCAGGTCAGAAAACACGTTTCGGTAAAATACTTAAAAGACACTATTCTGAAGCTTCGTTCAGTCATTTGGAGTCTGCATTGATCACTGCAAGTAAGTTGATCGAAATATGGTTTAGGTTAGATAGAGGTGTTCCGCTATTTACAACCCGCCTGTACGCACTTTTATGAGCGTAAATGCTGATGTAGTTCATTGTTAGTGCAGGGCTGGGCGACGGGACGCGTGTATCCGCAGAACAGGCAGGGTCAAAATTCAATACGCGCAGTTGTCCGCACGCTATCTGGGCCGAACTTTTGGGTAAGTGTAAGAAATTTTCAGTGGTATTGCAAATTCTAAAATTATACTGGAACTTTTCCCGAGTGAAGTGCCTTTTGACTTTTGTCCCCTCTACTTTCTTTCCTTCCTTCCTTTTTCCTTTTTCTTGTTATACATTCATTCCTATTCATTTTAATACTTTCTTATAATTTCAAATTGTACTGACTTCTCATTTTCCCTCTTCCGCAGCAAGTAAATGACAGCTTTGTGAAATCGAGTTGTTGAAACTAAAAACTAATTTGTGTAGATTTTGTGTGCACCTGCTATACTTAGACCTGTTACTCTATGTGTTACCTAACGCTCAGAGTAGAAAAACTTGTCTCAGTGCACCAAAATTTGCCATTTTGATGTATCCAACAGCACGTTCAAACTAACGCGAATTGCTTTGGATTTCGTGATATTCACTTTTTTGAAAGTCATATGAAATCTGCTGATAAACAGAAAAAAGCTTCACAGAAAAAGTATAAAAATAGACGGCTACAATGTTTTTGAAAACCACAATTACATTTATATATTAATTGTTGTTCAAGGGAATATTGATGAATAATTATTAAAAGTATCTAGTATTTAATGCTGTGGTTTGCATTCGTTAAATGTGCGAGCCGCCGCGGGCCGAATTTTATTTGTGCGGGCCGAAAATGTTTGGGCGGGGCGGGTTTGGACCACAAATTTTGGTCCAAGTCCAAAACTGAGTTTGTGTCCTACTGTGCATGCAATATGGTCAAACTACGATAGCTAATCTGTATTTGTTCCTGTTTGCAAAAACCTCTGAAAAATATATACGCTTAGAGTCAAATTGAAGTTATCTGATTATTTGTTACCTAATAACACCGATGAAATTCGGAACGTATGAACTTTAAACATAACAATGCGATTTAGGCATGTTTTATTTCCACAAATTTACCCGGCACAGCTAGGTCAAAATTCGGCGAAACTAGCGAAGCGTGCTTCGCTTGTTTAGATGTGCCTTCACGGGCCAACACTCCAACATGTAGCTTTGGCGACCGCTAGTCGTCTGGAAGATGCAAGTTGATAAGCGAATGCGACTGATTATACGAACTTTGGAAACTACTGAAAAACTACAAGTATTCATACTATATACATATAAATATAGTAATAGTATATACACAAATATGTAGCGCAATCGCTGACGACCCTGTGAAGACGGCACAAATCGGTCGGTCGGTGTAAACAGTATCAACTGCAGACTAGGTAGACCAACTCTCTAAGTCATTTCGGGGGTGCTGCCACACAATAGATAACGCGCCTGGCCGTCAGGGACCAGGCCGAGCGAACAGTTGCAGTAAATCCAACCTACCTAAGTACTACCAATAGAACACTATTAGATGAATGATTCAATAAACAGTACGTACATACGTGGGAGTAAACCCGGTAACGTAGGCAATCCAAACATGCGGCACAACAGACAAACATGCAGACCTTAAGGTTAAACATACCAGTACAGCAATCTACTAGGAAGAGTAGGTGGAACCGGAGTGGACCCAACGAAACCGGAGGGGTGTAAGGATGAACTCAGATGAGCCCTTAGAAAGCACCGGGCTGTACGTGGAAATGTAGACCACTGTTGTGTTGGGGAAGCTTTATGGGTTACCACCAAGTAGGCGGTGCTAAAAAACTCACATTACCCAACCAACAATTGACATGTGCATACAGCGCTCCTGAGTTTGATAGCCTACCCAATAGTTAAAGCCCACCCACCAACAATCCCCGACCAACCAATTAGAATGATGACAATAGCCAAGCCAAACGCTAGCTAACTCAAAAAGGGTTGAGCACAGTTATACACAACTGTATACAGATATAATACTATTTCTACATATACATATAATACGATACCAAAACTGTACAGATGTATATGTTTGAAAAGAGGTAACTGTACAGATCTTTGTTTTTGCAAAGATTTTTCATTTAATTTATGCACTTTGCATCCTCTCCCTTAAGCGGTGCCAAGGTTCTTCTCCGCAAAATCCGGGGTCAAGTCCGGAATAAAGTCAGCGGACGTGGACGAGTGCGCTGGGGATATGTAGTATGTATGGATTCGCACTGGCAGTGAAATCGGACATTGAGCGAGCTCTACTTATTGTCCCGGCAGTGCTGGCAACCGGGTCCGGGTCCAGAATAGATTGAAATGAAAAGAAACCTTTTAAAACTGACATTATTGAGTCAAAATTGAAAGTTCAGCATACATTTAACTACTAACGTCATTATAACATCGAAAACTGAGAAGGTTGGTATTTGTCTCTAAATGCGTCAACTTTCAAAACATGGAGACTCAATAAATTTCAACTTTAGAAACGTCTATGATCTTTTGAGACAATTTACAAGATTGTCTGAGACTTTCAAAGCTTGTTGATTGGGATGTCATAACATATCTTGAATGGTTGCAGATATAATAAAATACAATGCTCGTAGACGGTTTGAAGTGCTACTGGAATGTCGAAGCATGTCCATTATACTTCGAGACTAAAATGTTTCTAGAAAGTCTTAAGATATATATTTCGAAGGCTCTAACCTTTCGAGACATCAGTTGATAACTTTCTAGTCTTTTCTCTCAATTTTCCTTAAACTTTCTGCACTCCTTCTCGAGTTTGATTTGAAGCTTCCATGAAAAGTAATAAGCATCATTTATTTATCGAACTGATAGATTGTCTGAGCCTTCGTAGACAATCGGTATCTCACTCTCTACGTGCGGAGGATCATGTGTAGTCTAAAATTTAAAGAAATAACGGCACATTTTTTCTTGCTTCTCTTATTGCCAGCATAATTTGCCAAGAGTTGAGTGATGGTCGCCATCGGGTGAAACTGCCGAGGTGCGTTCATCATACAGACGGTAATGGATAAATCTCCAGCACGTTAAACGTCTCTAATAACTGTAAGGACAATTACTCTACGTCAGTTTATATGGTCAATGAGTCAGAAAATGTAAGTAACTTCACTTCTGAGCGATCACTTCTACCAACCAATGTTGGTCAAATGGGAAGTACTGAAAGCTGTATAATCGCAAGAGTACATAAGAATATGACAGTTGCCATACTCTGTGTTTTTCAAGCGTGTCATACATCCTCTGCGCGCTAACGGCTAACCTCCCTACAAATTGGAATCCAGTGACCATCCACTGGTTGGTATCCAGTCAAATCGAGGGTAAGCTCACTCGCTCTATTGTAAAGTTGGAAGTGTACGAACAACCAAACTTTACGAGTGGGAAACTGTGCACAAGGGTAACGTCGAACCTGGAGGAGATGTAGTTCCAGTCGACCCAACTAACCTCGCCAAATAGACCTAAGTGAATCTGAGTGAACCGGAGTGGCTCTACAGGGTCACCCTGGAGCTCACGATAACTTAAAGTGGTACCCACTTTAAGTCTTCAATAAAGTGAATATAAGCACAGCAAATAATAGGGCACCAAGGGGAGAGCGTAAAAACACACACAGCCGCACAGCTTGAAAGAAAAGATCAGACTGAATGAATTTTGAGAAGTCTAAAGGAGAACTAGTTTTAGACAGCGTGGAAGAATTTGATTGGTCCATTTTGAGACCCCCTTGACAGACTAGATGCTGGGAGAGGCATCTCGCAAAAATGGACGTCTCAACAGCGCCACCTATTGGCTAGGCTGGCTGACACACATATACGTAATTTACACATAGACGCACAAAACTCAAGCAAGAAACTTTCACATAAATTTCACATGATAATTTTAAACAAATTTCACAACACACTTTCATAATAAATTGCACACGTTATAATTCACTCTTAAAAATACCATTTCTAATATAATCTCGTCCTAAAATAAATTCACACATATACATAAATATTTTTAGAGGACTGACGTCACGCCGCCTCATTACACTATGCTTGTGTGCTGAAGCTCGAAAACACTTGCACTACGTGAGCTAATTTTGTGTCCGTTTCGAGCTTAAGAACACGCAAATTGCGGGCAAATATGTTTGAATTGAAGGGAAGAATTTGCGGGGGGATATTTTTAACGTACACAGGATGCCACGCTTATAATACCTATGACAATTGTCATACTATTCTGCATTATGTACTTTAGATAATGGTAGCCGAATGATACATTTTTGTTTTTGCCTGCATAACACTTCCATCTCAATCCCTATAAGTAGTTCAACAAATAAAGGAAATAGTTGAGGAAAGAAAGAATAGTAATTAGTACTATTTATTATTAATTGTTATGTTATTATATTTATAACAATAATAATAATAATTAGTTAAGAAAGAATGATTTAATATGATTTCTTAACGCTTTTTCTTGGAGACTATAACAAACACCAATAGATTTAATGTCATATCAATAAAGCTAATACATCTTGGTTTTCCAGCGCACTGCAATAGACTGTCTTGGGTTCATAATAGCCAAATTTATTAGATGGTATTGAAATTGTTTATCTCATGGTAGACTATGTATGTAGTTCGTTTTTTCCATTCTTCAGCAGTTTTCATAGCTGCGCATATTGATAATCTACTACTGTTTTGCATAACAACACTAGTACATAATGCACCAGAGTATGGCATTTGAAACGCCACTACACTTGACATATCCAAATTTCAAACTACTTCGAACACGCTTACAAGTAGCCTTATGTTTATGTAATAAAGCTCAAAAGACAGCAAATTCATTCGTTCAAGTAGCATTAAATAGCAATCGAATTTTAGCAATACAAAATAGAGCTGGCGATTTTGTTTGTTGCACAAGGGATCAATATCGGTGTAGGGGCGTTGGTCTTACAGTAAGCGCAGTATGCCGTTTGGGCTTGACATAATCTTACATTATGAACGTTTGGTTTTAGATCACTGCAACAGTACTGAATCAACATGGGTAAACTCTTCCTATTCAACTTTAGTGTAATGGTGTTGGTAATGGTGATAGCCAACCCTGGAGTACAAAGCGATGAAGTGACGGCAGCTGTAGGTGTTTTGGATGAAAATTTTGACGACGAACTCGGTGGACAACGCCGACGTAGAGATGCTGCTACTGAGCCTGTTGGCCATTACGACGACGAAGCAGTGGAGGAACGACGAAAGAGAGAGGCTGATGAAGACACCACGGAACCTGTTGGCCATTACGATGATGAAGCAGTGGAGGAACGACGAAAGAGAGAGGCTGATGAAGACGCCACGGAACCTGTTGGCCATTACGATGATGAAGCAGTGGAGGAACGACGAAAGAGAGAGGCTGATGAAGACGCCACGGAACCTGTTGGCCATTACGATGATGAAGCAGTGGAGGAACGACGAAAGAGAGAGGCTGATGAAGACGCCACGGAACCTGTTGGCCATTACGATGATGAAGCAGTGGAGGAACGACGAAAGAGAGAGGCTGATGAAGACGCCACGGAACCTGTTGGCCATTACGATGATGAAGCAGTGGAGGAACGACGAAAGAGAGAGGCTGATGAAGACGCCACCGAACCTGTTGGCCATTACGATGATGAAGAACTTGAAGAAAGACGAAAGAGACAAGTGTATCACGACGATGGCGCAACGGAAAGAGTTGGCCATTACGACGAAGAATAATAACTTAATTCAATATTTTGCGAAACCGTTTGATCAAGTTCATAAAGGTGTATGTCCAAAGTTTCAGTAGGGTATATGTAAATTGAGATTGACCAAATCTGTTTTGGAGACTTGCATATTCGAAATGAAAAATAAAGATAAGATAATGTTTTGTTTAACTATGTTCCGTTTCTCCTGATCTTAATTTTGTTCACTAATGAAATATTAGAAAGTGGAAAGACCAGTCCCGTTTACCTTAACTGAGTTTCACTACTACATTACATGGATATTAAACTTTTGCTACCTTCATCTGGCTCAGACTTGGTGCACCTGTTAATCAAATATTTGTTGATTATTCCGAAAATATGAATAATCTGTTTTACGATGATCCTTCATGTAAAGAGAAGATGCACACATTCTTCTTGCGTTCTAACAAAATTCTACAATTTTGGTTTAAAACGAATTCTATATCTATCTGTGCTAAATATCTGAAACTAAACGTGAATAAACAAATTTAGCGCACTTTAAAAAGCAAATCTTATGGCGTTTCCGCATAGTAATACATCGTCTGTCTTACATTTGACGGATGCATAAGTATGAGTGGAATGAACAATACTACCACAATGGCCGAAGGTCGTTAACGCAGCAGTTTAGCAATCACGATATTTAAGCGGTCCTGGTTTTGCCTAAAACTATATTGAAAAACAGACGTCAGCTTTTCTTCAAAATGGAAACAAACACAGATCCTTCGCAATTTCAACTAAAGTGATTTAATTAAAGTTCAAAGAAATTAGTGCTATTATAGCGGTGACAACGGACAAATTCCACCATTGTGTCCGAACGCAAGTGTGCCGATTAGCTCAAGAAGCCGCAACTGTTTGAAGAAAAGTTTAAAATTTTATGACATACCTAAAGGAAAACCGCTATTTTTGAATCAACATTACTTAAACAGGCGGCAAGAGCGGAGGTTGCTTCTGATTCGCCCGTAAACGGAAACTACCAGTTGTGATCAATAATGCTACGTGTAAATCAGATAAGCTTCGTAAAGAGTATTTGCTTAGAAACCATAGATAATTCGATTTCTCAAATAAGTTTCATCTCAACTGATGCAACAGATATAAATAGTTATTCCGATACATCATCGGAAGAGCTGTCGGTGAAAGTTTTCAGGTAATTGAAACAAAAACTACTCTGCAGCGCCAGGACAGCCAACAATCGTGGCGTCGCCTTCAGGAACATCAGCACCGTACATAAATGATCAAGATTTCGGAATCAGGAATTCCTCGATTAAGCAAATACAGAATAGGAAACGCAAACTATAAATTGTAAAGAAGCATGTGTATGAAGAAAGATGTCATAAATAAAGAGTCCAGCCGCGAGTTTCTCCAGTAGTTATAGTAAGGAAAAGACTGATAGATGCCGTGGCAGAAACCAGCTACTTTAGTACTATTGAGCAATCTAGTGAATACTGACAGATATGGAAATATGGAAATGGACAACGGAAAGCAGAATTTATGACCTATAGCGGTCTCTTTGAGCTTTAAGCCAAGCAGTTTGGTTTGAAAAATGTTCCTGCTACTTTCCAAAGACGAATGGTTAGGAATTTAAAAAATATTTTGTTAAATATCTGCTTTACTTCCTGTAGCTCCATCCTAAATTAGTTGGGTTTCTTTACAATTGATCAATCGTAGTTAGGGCTTATTTCTTTAAAGATTAAAATGGTCGGATTAAACGGAATAAAAATCGCCAGATTAAAATGTTAACGTCTGTTTCTTTTATGCAGAATTAAATCGAAGAAACATATTGGTGCCATTGTTGATAAGGTAACAGGAAATGTCATTCCGGTAAATTAGTATGCACTAGTGCTAAGCTTCTGCCGAAAAATTGTCAACTTAAATGCGTATTGTTAAATGCTCAATGTCTTCGAAATAAATTAGATGAACTAAAAGCTGAATTGTTTTCCAAAATTTTGATGTTGTTTTTATTACAGAAACTTTGTTTGATGAAAGTGTCTAATATTCTGAAATAATTGAAAACTCGGGGTATAAAATTTTCATTCGTGATAGGACTAATAGGGGGCATGGTGGATGCTGTATCTTAGTGCAAGCGCATATACCAGCTGAAACTATAACTGTTGCTAGTAATTATGGATACTGTGAAGCGATTTTTATGGATGTCCAATTTCAGGGTTTGAAAACCAGATTAGGATTAACGTATCGATTATTATTATCATTATCATTATCATTATCATTATCATTATCATTATCATTATCATTATCATTATCATTATCATTATCATTATCATTATCATTATCATTATCATTATCATTATCATTATCATTATCATTATCATTATTATTATTATTATTATTATTATTATTATCATTATCATTATCATTATCATTATCATT
Source organism: Trissonchulus latispiculum (assembly GCA_030248195.1). Lineage (NCBI taxonomy): Eukaryota > Metazoa > Nematoda > Enoplea > Enoplida > Ironidae > Trissonchulus > Trissonchulus latispiculum. The sequence continues at coordinate 52,553 of JASAND010028890.1, forward strand.
ATCATTATCATTATCATTATCATTATCATTATCATTATCATTATCATTATCATTATCATTATCATTATCATTATCATTATCATTATCATTATCATTATCATTATCATTATCATTATCATTATCATTATCATTATCATTATCATTTTATCATTATCATTATCATTATCATTATCATTATCATTATCATTATCATTATCATTATCATTATCATTATCATTATCATTATCATTATCATTATCATTATCATTATCATTATCATTATCATTATCATTATCATTATCATTATCATTATCATTATTATTATTATTATTATTATTATTATTATTATTATTATTATTGTTATTATTATTATTATTATTATTGTTATTATTATTATTTATGTTTCTTTCTTATCCCTTAAATTTCTGTTTTTATTTCTGCCTCGTTCATGTCTAACCGTTGTAGCTTATCGAAATTAGAGAAAACATATTTATGAAAATTCTCTTAGGCAACCGGTCCATTTAAGACTTTATGAGAATTTTGTTCTCTTATCCAGAAGGCTTCCCGGTCTAGTTTAATATGGTTACGTTCAGTTTCAGAGATGTCGTCCCTAATTTTATCTATAATTTCCACAATATTTACCGCAATTTTCGTTTGCAAAATGATCTTCATCCAATTTACAGTTAGGCAACCATTAGTATACACAGACCTTCTGTGTGCAGCAAGTCTAATTTGTAACGGCCTGTTACTTTCCGCAACATATATTATACCACATCGACCACAAGTGACCTTGTGGACATTGCACGACATCTTTAGTTAAGTTTATTTAATTGTTTTGCTAGTTGCACTCTAGGTAGGACGTTATTAGAACTAGCATCGTTGCGCCATTAAAGTGCCGGTTTAGTTACCGCACGGTAAACCAGTAGTTAACATATATATAGATATATATATATATATATATACATGTATCAATATTATAAGTTTTGCATAGTCTATTTCATTGTCTATTTAGATGACATTATTATACATTCCAGAAATTTTGCAGTACACGAACGTTTTTTGAATTTCTTTACGGCTAATAGTTTAATCTTTTAAGTCATACCAATGTTACACTTCTCATCCACACACATGAAGTGCTTCTTACACTTATATTCGCCAATGGATATGATCAATTGCATCATCCATGCGTCAGCAAATTTTTCACCGAGACTTTAATGCTAAGTTTAAATTTGTCTTAAATTCGAACGTGTAAACACATATAATTTAGGTAATATGTATGACATACCAATTCGCCAAAACCCTCACAGTAAAAAATAAGTAAAAATAATCAAGAAAAATTTGTGAAAGTTTAGACATTTTGAACATGTAAATTTCAGATAAAATTAGACGTTTCGTCGTTAGACGTTTCGTTGGTAGGCATTATGAACGTTAGACATTAGACGTTTTGATAGGGAACCTAGGAGAGAATGATAATGCCCGACATGATATCTGCAGTTCCACTAATCCATTTAAGTACAAGCTTAAGCTTAAGACTGGAAGTATGTACTTTGGTTTTAGCCAAGGGCGCTGGGATAATTGGCAGAAGATTATGACACCGATACAAATGGAGATGTCCACACAAATTCCGGAGCTGCGCCCTGCTTTATTGCAGACGGCAAATGCATGGCTAAGGCTAGCTGGCTGCACCACATGGTTCTTTGTATGGAGCTGGTATGAATAAATCAGATCGACAACGTTGGCTGGTATCTCTAGTATCTGGCAGCTACAATGACGCCTGTATCACGAGAGAACTGATGATGAAATAAGATCATACTTACGAGGAGACTTCTGCTACCCTCCGGCTCTCATTCTCGCAGACTGTCAAGGAAGAAATTTAGATCCAATCTTACTCTGCGATATTGTATTTATCCTTGGTGCGCTTATTCGAACTGTGGTGAAACTTCTCCGTGCAGGTTGCCATCAAGGATATAAAGCTAAGTAGGAAGTGAAATTTTGATGGTGCTGAACAAATTTAAGCACATCTGACAAATATTTACAAGGAGTTTTAGATAAGCTGGTGAGGGCAAAGCCAGACAAAACTTACTTACTTACTGGTTACTGAGGTCCCCTCTTGTACACCCACAAATGTCAGATTATTGAACCAAAAACGTTACCAGAGCGTTTTCAATCGTTTCCGTATTCATTGCAATCGTTGTTCGAAAAGCTGGGTTTCGTTGACACGGAAATTAAATACTCTGTTCTGTACGTCATGAACAGCAAGAACATTTATACTAAGATCTGCAGATTTTAAGGAGTTTGAGAAAAGTTCCCGTCAGTATGCATGTCCTGTTACTTAAAACACGTGTATTCTTTGACGTTATTTGTAACTCAAACACTCAGCAATCGTTTATAAATTAGTAAACGTTCACTGGCAAAATGCTGTAATAAGTCACACAATAGCATACATGACACTACGATTAGCAGACACACACTCGTATATGACGATTAGTTATTTAATTAGCAGCTAACCTTGGTCCACCCCATTAGTTTGATTTTCTAAATGCCTGGTATTGCCAATCACCTATGAAACATTTACAATAGAAGTTAAAACAGTGCAGTGGTTAAGACATTCTGTTGCCACCGCAATAACCCGAGTCCCAAACTTTGAAGACCTACAGTTGAGGAACCTGTCTCAAATTAAGCTTTCACTTGAGAATAGATGGCAGTCTAAGTAGACTGTGAAATCTTTTGTTTACAATATCTCAATAGCTTAACAGACTTGCTCCTTGCGTCAGACGAATAAGTAAAATACACTTCAAATGAACAGTCACTCATTGTATGTCAACATTTCAAGCCAATGCAAACGTTTAGTAAAACTACGCTGAACATTTTCAAAAGCATCAATGTCCTTATACATGGAACATACTTGGCTGTAATAGTCAAGGACTGCAGTACACATGTTGCGAATAATTCGACTAGCAGTTTAATGTATCTACTGTGAAAACTTCGAAATATAGTGCCGATTAGCTGATTTGGCTTCGGTATTAAAACACTGACGTGTTTTGAAAAACAAAAATCATCACTAATTGATATTCCAAGATCCCGCATAATGCCAACTTCAACGATATGTTCCCTTCCCAAAGCACAAATATGCTTAACATTAAGATATCCAAAATGCAAAAGATAACACTTACTTACAGCAAGAGTACATAATTACTAAGAGTGTGACAAGCGTCAAGCTCTTAGTTGTAAGGCTTGGGACATCATCTGCACGATAACGGCTGACCCCCCCCACAAATCAGACCCATCACTTCAAAGAAATTTGCACGCTATGCTTGTGTGCTGAAGCTCGCAACAGACGCATATTGAACCAACTGACTAGGTGTGTTTTTGAGCTTTAGAACACAAACATAGCGTGCAAATTTCTTTGAAGTGATGGGTCTAGTTTGTGGGGAGGGTCACCCGTTATTGTGCAGATGATGCCCCAAGCCTAACAACTAAGAGCTTGACGCTTGTTATGTATTATGTACTCTTGCTAATGTACTCTAATTATGTACTCTTGCTTACAGCAACACTCATTTACCAGTTACTAATCCAATCCTTCACCAAATCTAAATTTGACTGAAAGACACCTCTACCATTATTCGATTTACTACTGTAATAATTGTTGCATCATCGCCAAAAGGACAGGTTTCAAATTTTTGGCAGATCATTAATATGTATCATAAATAAAATTGGTCCTAACACCGAACCTTGGAGAACTCTTCTCGTCACAAGTAACCACGAATACGTAATAGTCGCCAATTTAATCCCTTTATTTAATTTAATTTAAT